>PVHP010049666.1:0-12128 GCA_004024765.1 Zapus hudsonius
CCCCCCCCTCTTTCTTTTTTGTGGTAGGGTCTCACTCTAGCCCAGGCTAGAGTGGAACTCACTGTAGTTCCCAGTTGGCCTCAAACTTACAAAGATCCCCCTACCTCAGCACCACCACGCCTGGCTTCTCCACCTTATTTTTGAGACAAGATCTCTCTTTTGAACTGAGAGCTTACCAATTTGGTGGCTCGCCTGGCATTTACATGGGCACTGGGGATCCAAACTCTGGTCCTTGTACCCGCTTTACTGAGCTCTCACTTCAGCCTTGGATGAATATTTTGTACTGCTAAATCAGCAGGCTTGGTTCAGTTTCAATTCCTGTTTTGTTACAAGTACAAAAAAATTATTCATTTAGCTGAGGACGTTAGAAGTTTTTAGTAATGTCGTAGAAGAAATTTGACAGAGAAACCAGACCTAAAACATCCCCTACAAGACAGTTTTTAAGTTTTTATTGTAGTAAGCCTTTATCAGGGAGACAGCATGACCTTGAGTGTAGCTGCACCTGCTCCTATGTTATCTGGTTAGTGCAGCCTTAGGCAAACGCCCCTGAACACAGTCTGTCATGTTCAGCTTGTAGCCCCCAGTCACAGTCCAGAAGTTTAACTCACCAACTTAATTAAGAACTCAGGATAGCCGGCTGTGGTGACGCACGCCTTGAATTCCAGCACTGGGCAGGCAGAGGTGGGAGGATCACCATGAGTTCGAGGCCAGCCTGAGACTCCATAGAGAATTCCAGGTCAGCCTGGGCTAGAGCGAGACCCTACCTCAAAAGACAAAAAACGAACAAGAACTCGAGATGATGTCAAGGTGCCGGCCATACTGTCTATAAGAACTCTGAGCAAGCCAGGCATGGTGGGGAGAGAACGCTTGAATCCCTACCGCTGGGAGGCAGAGGGAGGAGGATCACTGAGTCCCAGGTCAGCCTGGGCTAGAGTGAGACCTTGCTGAGATTATTTGGGGCGAAATCACAATTTGTGGGGTTTATTTAAAGGGAATTGGGACCTGAAAGGGAAGACTAGAACGTTTCGCAAAAGTGGAAGTTGGGGAGAAACTAAGGCGCAGACAGGGAAGGCAGGCTGAAGCTGGGGCCACTGGAAGACTAGGGAAACTGAGGCAAACAGGCTTAGAGAGGGAAGCCAGGCTGAAGCTGGGAACCACGTGTTAGACTAGGGAAACTGAGGCTTAGAGAGGGAAGCCAGGCTGAAGAAAAGCTGCGCTCGGAGCCGCGGGAGGAGCGGACTTGGCATGGCGAGGGCTTCCCCGTGGGGGGCGGCGCGGGGACAGTGAGGCCCACAGGACAGCAGATCCCGAGTGGGAATCCGCACATGGGAAACCGAGGGCCCATCAGGCAGAGGGGAGACGAAAAGAGACCCTTCTGGGTTCTGTTCTTTGTCCAGGGAGGGTCTCATTCTAGCCCAGGCTGACCAGGAATTCACTATGTGTGCCAGGCCGGCCTCGAACTCGTGGCCATCCCAGCTCTGCCTCCCGAGAGCTGGGCCCCGCCACGAGCCTGAGACCCCTCTCAGCAGCCCACCGAGCCGCCGCGTGGGAGCTGAGGCCGAGGAAGCGGAACCCCCGGAACCCTGAGCAGGAGCCCAGCGCGGGCGGAAGGGGAGTGATTTCACCGCGACGCCGCCGCTCGGCCGGAAGTGAAGCGGGAGGGCGGAAGCGGCGGGGGACACTGGCCGGAAGTGAGGCGGGCGGGCGGAAGCGGAGGGGGACGCTGGCCGGAAGTGAGGCCGGCGGGCGGAAGCGGCGGGGGGACGCTGCCCGGAAGTGAGGCCGGCGGGCGGAAGCGGCGGGGGGACGCTGGCCGGAAGTGAGGCGGGCGGGCGGGCGGAAGCGGCGAGGGGACGCTGGCCGCGCAGCCCGGCGGGGTGGGGATGGGGGCGGGCGTCGCCGCCGAGCGCACCTCGGGGGCTGTGTGAGCGGCGGGGGCCATGGCGGCCGGGGCGTCGCTGGACGCCGCGTGGGACCTGCCCACGGAGAAGCGCATCTTCGCGGCCGTGCTGCTCTTCTCGTGGGCCGTGTACCTGTGGGAGACCTTCCTGGCCCGGCGGCAGGTGAGCGCGGAGGCCGCGGCCTTCCGCTCTTCTTTCATATTTTTATTTAATTTGCAAGCAGAGACGGAGAGAGACAGAATGAAAATGGCGCTCCAGGTCACTTTGTGCATCTGGCTTCACGTGGGTCCTGGGGACTCTAACCCTGGTCGTTAGGCTTTGCAGGCAAGCGGCTTAACCGTTGAGCCATTTCTCCAGCCCCCCCCCCCCAAAAAAAAAGCTTGTATTTATTTACTTTATTTGGGAGGTTTCGAGGTCGGTCTCGCTCGAGCCCAGGCTGACCTGGAATTCACTAAGTAGTCTCAGGCTGGCCTCGAACTCACGGCGATCCTTCTACCTCTGCCTCCCGCCTCCTGAGTGTGTTGGGATGACAGGCGTGGGCCACCAAGCCGAGCTGCAAAAAGCTTTTTATTGTACATGTTATTGTTTTTCATAAGAATGTCACCATTATTTCTGTTTAAATTTTTAAATTATAGGGGCTGGAGAAATGGCTCAGCGGTTAAGGCACTTGCCTCGAGTACCCAAGGCCCCGGGTTCAATTCCCCAGGACTCCACATAAGCCAGACCCACAAGGTGGTGGCCCTGGTTCTCTCGCTCTCTGCTTGAAAATGAAATAATAATAAATAATATAATATATAAATAATATAATAAGTAAAATATTTTAAAAAAAATTTTGGCCGGGTGAGGTAGCGCATGTCTTTAATCCCAGCCCTCGGGAGGCAGTAGGAGGATCGCCGTGAGTTCAAGGCCATCCTGAGACTACATAGTGAAGTCCAGGTCAGCCTGGGCTAGAGCAAGACCCTACCTCGAAAAAACAAAAAGAAATTTTTTTTTAAATAATAAAGTAGAAAACTGAAAGTTAATAGCATTTCCTTGGTGAGAACTGTGATTAACAGCTTGATGACTTTTAAGTGAAATCTACTCTTTTTTTTTTTATTGTCCATAATGAGTTACATTGTTTAGTGGGCCAGCAATGAGTTGTTACCCCAATTCCCCATTGCCCCCCTTCCCCATCCCCAGTCAGCTGGATAGCCTCCACCGTGGGCGGGGACCATGGATAGCCTAGTATTCAGCCAGGTTCTCCTGGCCATGCCTCTGATACTCTCCCCCACCACGGCTCTCACAGTCTTTCCGCCCCCTCTTCCGCTCAGTTCCCTGAGTCGTGGTGGGTGGGTATTAAGGATGCTTTAATGTTGTGAGCTTAGGGGTTTTTGTGTCGAGATTCCTTGGTTTCTGTCTCACTGGCTTATCCTTTGTTGATTGAATGGCTGTGGCTGTGGGTCCATTGTTCATCCAATCATTCTCTGCGGGGTTCCATATGAATTCTCCACCGTATCACTGTGGTGGCTCATCTCTTGCCAGGATCTCAGCCATTGACCAGATGGGGATAACAGATATTTACAGAACGTTCTACCCCAAAGACACAGAATATACATTTTTCTCAGCAACGCATGGGACTTATTCTAAAATTGATCACATCTTAGGACACAAATCTTCCCCTAAACAAATTCAGGAAGATTGTCATGGTTTGATCCAGGTGTCCCCCACAAACAAATGAATGTGTTCTCAATGATAGATCCTTAGCTGATGGCAGTTTGGGAATTACAACCTCGCTAGAACTGTGTTGTTGAGGGCTGGCTTATGGGGTTATAAACCAGCTTCCCCTTGCCAGTATTTGGCACACCTTCCTGCCACTGTTTAAGTGCTGTGGCAGAGGTGATGTCCACCGTCTGCTCGTGCCATCATCTTCTCTGCCAGGATGGAGTCTCCCCTCGAGTCCGTAAGCCTAATAAACCCATTCCTCCACAACCACTTTTGCTTGGGTTCTTTTTTTTTTTTAATATTTTATTCATTTTCAAGCAGAGAGAGAGAGAGAGAGAGAGAGAGAGAGAGAGAGAGGGAGGGGGGGCACCAGGGCCACCACCTTGTGGGTCCTGGGGAATTGAACCTGTGGCCTTAGGCACTGGAGGCAAGTGCCTTATCCGCTGAGCCATCTCTCCAGCCCATTGCTTGGGTTCTTTCTGAGCAGCAACTAGAAAGCTTACTGCAACAGTTCTGGTAATATTATATATATAATTTTTTTTTCGAGGTAGGGTCTCACTCTAGACCAGGCTGATTAATTTGTTATAATTTGTAAATTATCGATTAACCTAGTCAACCTTGCCTTAGGATCTCTTCTCCCTTCTTTTCATCAAGGTCCTTGACTTAATGCAGTGTATGTCTACAGGTTAATGTGACAAATTAATGCTCTAAGCCACTCAGCGATGGATCATAAATTACTATTTTATCATCAACAATTGACTGTTTCATTCAAGTGTTTTCTTCAAAATGTTTCAGCGAAGGATATATCAAACAACAACTCAAGTGCCGCCAGAATTAGGACAGATCATGGATTCTGAAACATTTGAGAAATCTCGACTGTATCAACTGGATAAAAGTACGTTCAGCTTCTGGTCAGGACTCTATTCAGAGGTGGAAGGCACTGTGAGTAATTCAGTTCTCAAATTCTTTAATACTAAAAGAAAAAACATTGTTTAATACTTCATAATCCTTATTTTTCTTTTTTTGTGGCATGCCTTATATAAGTCCTTGAATGCTTTCTTTAATTTAAATTCTTTTTTATTATTTTCTTTTATTTATTTGAGAGAGTGAGAAAGAGGCAGAGAGAGAGAGAGAATGGGCTCACCAGGGCTTCCAGCCGCTGCAAAGGAATTCCAGACACATGGGCCCACCATTGTACATCTGGCTTTACATGTAGATGGGTCCTGAGCTACATACCAAGCTCCATCCTGTTATTTCCTTTTTTTCCTCTCGAGGTAGGGTCTCAGCCTGAGCTAGAGTAAGACCCTACCTCAAAAAACCAAAAAAAAAAAAAAGCAAGCCTAATGACCCAGGTTCAATTCCCCAGTACTTAAGTAAAACCAGGTGCACGAAGTGGCACATGTATATGGAGTTTGTTTGCAGTGGTTAGAGGTCTGGCACACCCATTCTTTCTCTCTCTGCTTGAAATATAATAAATATTAAAAAAAAAAATCCCAAAACTTGAATCCTCCCAACCAAGCTAGGAGGGGTAGCATTGTTTAGATTCTACTTGGCTTTAGTTTATGTGTACATTTCTTCTCACAAAAGAACTTATCCTTTAGGGAAAGACAAGTAGAGGTGGTAAGGTTAGGCACTGCCCTTTTCCCTGTCTGATGGGTGCTGGTGGTGCTTCCTTCCTCTTTTTCTGGGTGGTGCTGGAGATTGAACCCAAGGCATGCAAGCTAAGCTTCTTGGAAGTGCTTTGACTCTATCCTACAGGGCCATGATGAAATGACAGGAAAAGCATCTTCAGTTTCTCCGTGGTTGTCACTATCACATAGTTTCAGGAAAGATGGGCACTGGCTTGGTGACCATGGAAATAGCTATTTGTTCTAGGAAATAAACGTGGGAGAATAAGTATGGAAGTTTGAACTTTGCAGTGTGCTGTGCTTCATCTCTGCAGTACTGATGGTTCTTACTTTACATAGCTTTACAATTTTGTTTGGTGTTTATGACAGTGAAGTGGGAGGAATAGGCACTATTATTCCCTTTTAATGGATGAGGAAATGAAACCTCAAAGAAATTAAATGGCTTGCCTATTTAGTGGCCAAGTAAATCTCTAATAAGTGGGAGAACTGGTTTTTTTTTTTTTTTTTTTTTAAGTATTTTATTTATTCATTTTTCAAGCAGAGAGAGAGAGAGAGTGCACCAGGGCCACCACCTTGTGGGTCTGGCTTATGTGGGACCTGGGGAATTGAACCCAGGGCCTTAAGCACTAGAGGCAAGTGCCTTATCCGCTGAGCCATCTCTCCAGCCCGAGAACTGGTTTTTGAACTCTGCTTTTTCGTGTTTTTAAAATTACATTTAATACTAGGCTATCCATGGTCCCCTGTCACAAGGCCTGATCCAGACGACCCATGGAGGAGGTTATCCAGTGGAGGGGGGAGGGAAGGGCAGCGGGGAATTGGGGATAACAACTCATTGTTTGCCCACTAAATGTTGTAACTCATTATGGACAATAAATTAATAAAAAAAAAAAAATTACATTTAAAAAAAAAAAAAGCTGGGCATGGTGGCACACGCCTTTAATCCCAGCACTCACCTTTAATCCCAGCACTGGGGAGGCAGAGGTAGGAGGATTGCCATGAGTTCAAGGCCACCTTGAGACTACACAGTGAATTCCATGTCAGCCTGGGCTAGAGTGAGACCCTATCTCGAAAAACCAAAAATAATAATAATAAAATAAAATTACATTAAAGTGGCGGGAGCAGGGAGATGGCTCTGGATTAAGTGCTTGCCACACAAGTGTGACAACCCAAGTTAGAATTCCCAGCATTCACATAAATGCAGGGTGGGTGCTGCAGCCCACCTCTAATCCTAGTGCTTGGGATACAGAAGCAAGGGATCCTAGGGGCAAACTGGCTAGTTCCCTGCCTTGCCTGCTTTCAAGACTAGTGCAGTATTACATGTAAAACACTGGGATTGCTTTTGCTGCTCTCATTAATTCTTGTTTTAGGACATCCCCAGGAGTGTGCTCAGTGAGATTATTAACATAAAGTTTAAAGTTCACCATAGTGGTTTTTTTGGTTTGTTTGTTTGTTTTTCGAGGTAGGGTCTTGCTCTAGCCCAGACTGACCTGGAATTCACTCTGTAGTCTCAGGCTGACCTTGAACTCACGTCCATCCTCCTACCTCTGCCTCCCGAGTGCTGGGATTAAAGGTGTGCACCACCACACCCAGCTTGTTTTTGAGTCCCCAAAGTAATCTAAACAAGGTTAGTAAGAGCAGTTTCCAAATACATTCATAAATCATTTTGAGTTCATATTAACAGTACCCCGATGTTTATTTTAAAGCTGGACTTTTAATCATAGATGCTTTAGCCTTCCACCCAAAGCACTATAAATCCTTAATTTTGCATTATTTATTAGTATTGGAAGTAGGATAATAAACACCATCCCAGGCCAGTTAGCTCTACAACTGGAATATGTGACTAACAGTGGTGCCAGAGTGAATCTTTTGGGAGTAGAGTTTACTTACATCAAAGACTGAGTTAACTGTAGTAAAGTGCAAGTGCCAGGACTTACGGTTAAGAGGAGCCATTGTTTTTTCCTAAAATATTTTATTTATGAGCCAGTGAGTGAGCGAGAGGGGGGGGGAAGGGAGGGAGGGAGGGAGGAGAATGGGGATGTGTCAAGGGCCTCCAACCACTGCAGACAATCTCCAGACACGTGCATCTGGCTTATGTGGGTACTGGGGAATTGAACCCAGGTCCTTAGGCACTGGAGGCAAGCGCCTTAACCACTGAGCAATCTCTCCAGCCCTGGAACTTGTTTTGTTTTGTTTTGTTTTTTGAGGTAGGGTCAAACTCTAGCTCAGGCTGACCTGGACTGGACTGGAGTCTCAGGCTGGCCTCGAACTCACAGCAATTCTCCTACCTCTGCCTCCTGAGTGCTGGGATTAAAGGCGTGTGCCACCACACCAGGCCAAATGGAACTTTTTTTTTTTTTTTTGGTATTTCGAGGTAGAGTCTCACTCTACCAAACAGAACTTTTAAAGTCCTTTCTAAGTGTTATCCCCACCAGATTTACCTGGAGACTATTGAGTCCCACTTGCAGCATCTGAGAATTTGCATTCGTAACATAGATGCTGCTGCTCCTGATTCTGTTCAGAAACCATTATTTGATATTTGAGACCATTTCAACATGCTGGAAAAAATCTAAAAGATGACCAGGTGTGGTGATGTACACCTAGAATCCAGCACTCAGGAGGCTGAGTTGGGAATCACAAAAAGTTAGAGGCCAATTAGGGATGTATAGTGAGTTCTAGGCCACATAACAAAATCCTGTCTCAAAAAACACAAAGCAAGGGGGCTGGAGAGATGGCTCAGCAGTTAAGATGCTTGCTGGCAAAGCCTAACGACCCAGGTTCCATTCCTCAGTACCCACATAAAGCCAGGTGCACAAGGTGGCACATGCATCTGGAGTTCAATTGCAGTGACTGGAGGCCCTGGCATACACATTCTCTCTCACTCTCTTCTCTCTCTCTCTCTCTCTCTCTCTCTCTCTCTCTCTCTCTCTCTCTCTCTGCTTGTAAGTAAATAATTTTTTTGGGGGGGGATTTCGAGGTAGGGTCTCACTCTTACATCCAGGCTGACCTGGAATCTAGAATTCACTATATAGTCTTAGGGTGGCCTTGAACTCACAGCAATTCTCCTACCTCTGCCTCCCAAGTGCTGGGATTAAAGGCGTGTGCCACCATGCCCGGCTTAAAAAGTACTTTTAACCACTGAGCCATCTCTCCAGCCCCTATATTCTTTTAAACGCATTTTTTCATGTATATGGATGGATGGGGTGTGTGTGTGTGTTTGTGAGTAGGGACCACAGATGTACTTACGTGCACATGCATGTGGAGGCTCGAGGTGATATCAGATTTCTTCAGTCACTCTCCACCTTATTTATTTATTTAAATACTTTATTCATTTTCCAGGAGAGAGAGAGAGAGAGAGAGCAAGCGAGCATCAGGGCCACCACCTTGTGGGTCTGGCATATGTGGGTACTGGGGAATTGAACCTGGGACCTTAGGCACTGGAGGCAAGTGCCTTAACCGCTGTGCCATCTCTCCAGCCCCTATTTGTTTATTTTTGAGACAGGATCTCTACTAAACCTGAAGCTCACTTATTTGGCTGGACTAGCTAGCCAGCAAGTCCCAGGGATTCTCCTGTTACCCCCTCCATAGTATTGGTGCTATAGATGGACACTCCATACCCAGCATTGATATGTGTGCTGGGGATCTGAACTCGGGTCCTGGTGCTTGCAAGGCAGATACTTTACGCTACAGAGCCGTCTCTCCAGCCCCTACGTGCATGCTTTGTTCTAATTGAAAAAGGGTTTTTTTTTTTTTCCTGTAGTTATTTATTTTGTCCTTTGTCTTCCTTTATAACATGCTTTCATATTACAGTTTTGAAGATTGTTCAAATGTAACCACAGTTTGCTTTGTTTTTCAGTTTATTCTTCTCTTTGGAGGAATCCCTTACCTCTGGAGACTTTCTGGACGGTTCTGTGGTTATGCTGGCTTTGGACCAGAATATGAGGTATATGAGGCATACACTAATCAGAGGTTTTTGGGTTTTTCTTTTTCTTTTTCTTTTTTTTTTTTTTTTTTGGCTTGGTAAGCTTCTCTACTAAAGTTAACTTTTGACTCTACTGTCATTAGACTGTACAGTCCTTGTCTACACGTGTATTAGGATAATGCTAGTTAGTATAACAAACTCCAACTACAGCTGTTTAATCTTCAATCCCACAAGTATTCTTAATGAACAGATGACTCTGTTCCATGTAAAGAGAGGGAGTCAGTCTTCACTTTATGGATTTGTCCTTCAGTACTTCAGAGACGGTGGGAAGAGTAAACCTTCTTCTTAACCTCCCTAGCATCAGTGTGATAGCACTTACATTCACATTTTATTGGTGAATCTGCCATTTGGTGTTACCTAATGAAAGGGAGCTGGAAAGTGTGGTCTCTGATTAGGCCACTGCTTCTTAGGAACAGCCCATACAATAAAAGGGAAATAATGATTTTTGTTGAACCTTCTGTGTCAAGTAAATTTAGTCTATCTCCTACAGTCTCCATTAAGCTGCAGGAATTGACCAGCTGCTCTTCCAGGCACCCTAATTACAGGGCTCAACACATTCAACTGAATATTCCATCTATATTCCTGCTTCATGATTTTCCTTTGACAATTGGTAACTATTTGAAATCATGGACTAGGAGTATAGGGAGTCTGGGCTTTAACTCTGTGTACCTTTTCTTTTTTTGTTTTTTGAGGTAGGGTCCCGCTCTAGCCCAGGCTGACCTGGAATTCACTGTGTAGTCTCAGGGTGGCCTTGAACTCATGGTGATCCTCCTACTTTTCCCTCCTGAGTGCTGGGATTGAAGGCATGCACCACCATGCCCAGCTTCTGTGTCCCTTTTCTAAAGCAGCTGGACTAATAAGATCTCTTCGTATGTACAGTGGCAAAGTCTCATGTAGTCCAGGATGGCTGTGAATTTGGGATCCTCCTGGGTCAGCCTCCCCATTGCTGGGATTATGGGCATATATAACCATGCCTGGTTTATGAGTCATCCTTTCTGTTTGTTTTCTGATTTATTTATTTATTTATTTATTTATTTATTTTTGGTTTTTCAAGGTAGGGTCTCGCTCTAGTCCAGGCTGACCTGGAATTCACTGTGTAGTCTCAGGGTGGCCTTGAACTCATAGCTATCCTCCTACCTCTGCCTCCCAAGTGCTGGGATTAAAGGCGTGTGCCACCACGCCCGGCCTTTCTGTTTGTTTTCTGTTTTTTGTTTTTTTCAAGGTAGGGTCTTGCTCTAGCCAGGCTGACTTGGCATCATTCACTATGTAGTCTCGGGTTGGCCTTGAACTCACAGCAGTCCTCCTACCTCTCCCTCCTGAGTGCTAGGATTAAAGGCAGGCACCACCATGTTCACCCATCAGCTCTTTTAAGTGTTCCTTGAATTTAGCCAGCAAAGCTTACTTTCTGAGTTCAACTCTTTTGTCTATGTGACTTATGATAACTTTGGTGTAGTGCCTTTGTGAAGAGGAAATATTTTTAAAATATTTTATTTATTCATTTTCAAGGAGAGAGAGAGAGAGAGAGAGAGAGAGAGAGAGAGAGAGAGAGAGAGAGAGAGAGAGAGAGAGCGCGCGCGCGCACCAGGGCCACCACCTTGTGGGTCTGGCTTATGTGGGTCCTGGGGAATTGAACCCAGGGCCTTAGGCACTGGAGGCAAGTGCCTTAACCGCTGAGCCATCTCTCCAGCCCGGAAATATTTTATAATTCACTTTTCTTGCAGATAAATTTTTTTTCTGGGGGCAGGGAAAGGGAGGATATTACAGACCTTTTCATAGAATCAAGTACATTGTTTGAGTTAGACTAACCACTCAGCAAGTACTTTTAATTTGTTTTTATTTGTTCATTTGATATGTTTTTCTTCTGCTGCTTAGATCATTCAATCCTTGGTGTTTCTGCTGTTGGCCACACTTTTCAGTGCATTGACTGGTTTGCCGTGGAGTCTCTATAATACTTTTGTGATAGAAGAAAAGCATGGCTTTAATCATCAGGTATAACAGAGAATATGCATTTTTTAGTGTGAAGATTTTCTGTGCTGGAATAATTTAGACATTGTTTCTTATTTTAGAGCATAAATTAACTGAGGACAAAAGAACTACAGATATAAAGATTATAGTTTAATGTCTTGATGAGAGTTAGTAATACTTTGAAATGTATTTTAAATTATAAAATGCAAGATGTTTACAATTACCTTACACTGCCCACCATCATATAATTACTGAATGCTAATTTTAAAATTGCTTTACTAATATGTCCTTTGTTCACTTTCTAGTTAGTTGAAAAGCAAAACCAGTTTCTCACTTAATGATGATACTTTCTTTTTTTCAGACTTTGGAGTTTTTTATGAAAGATGCAATCAAAAAATTTATTGTGACTCAGTGTATTTTATTGCCCGTGTCTTCCCTTCTGCTTTACATTATTAAAATTGGGGGTGACTATTTTTTTATTTATGCCTGGCTGTTCACATTAGTTGTTTCTCTGGTGAGTAAAATCCTCACTTCATTTTCTTTTACCATGTTTTTTTTGATCAGATTACTGTGATTTATTATCGTTGCCATGTAATTAGTTCTTTAGAAGAGGACAAAATATAAACAAGTGTTCATATAAACTTCCCTCTTGCTTTTCTGCTTTTGAATATAGAAATAGAATAAATAGTTCAGGCTTGAACAAGCTTCCCTTTCTTTTCTCTCTCTTGACGTGTGTGTGTGTGTGTGTGTGTGTGTGTGTGTGTGCACCACCACACCTGGCTTTTACCCAGAGTTCTTAATCATTGTTAATAGCATTATCTTCTAAAATTAAATTGACGGGAGCTGGAGAGATTGCTCAGCATTGCATCCAGTGCCTAAGGCCCCGGTTCAATTCCCCAGTACCCACAAAAAAACTAGACCCACAAGGTGGTGGCCCTGGTGCTCTCTCTCTCT
>PVHP010049667.1:0-12062 GCA_004024765.1 Zapus hudsonius
TGCTTTTTTTTTTTTTTTTGGTGGTGCTGAGGACTGAACTCAGGGCTTTGTTGTTTGCTGGCTGCTGGTTTCTCTCTGCTTGGATGCATGAAAGCAGTTTCTGCTGCCAGGGATGGAACTTCCCTCTTGATCTATAAACTTGAAAATAAATCCCTTCCTCCCATAAACTGTGCCTGGTTTGGATATTTGTCCCAGCAACGTGAAGCTACCACAACAGTACCTAATCTATTGATTTCCTGAGTTTTTGAGGGTGTAGCCAGGCTATCTTGGAACTAACTACATAAGTAGTTCAGACTGGCATCAAACTTGATATAATCCTCCAAGATAAATGCTGGGATTACCGATGAAAGCCACTAAAACTTGGCTTCTTTTTTTTTTGAGACAGGGTCTCATGTAGTGTAGGCCGCCTCAATCTAAGAAAGGAAGCTAGGAAAGTTATGGCACAGCTTGTTCTAAGTACAATTTTGGGGACACATGCATAAAATGTGTGATGTGGTGTGTGGATTTATATGAGCAGCACCTGAACGCCCTTGTGGAAGCCAAAGGAGAATAGCAGGCATCTTGTTTCCTTGAGACAGAATCTCACTGAATCTGGAGCTGCCATGTTTAGTCAGACTGGCAGCGAGGTGTGCCCAGCCACATCCTGCTTTTTATGGGGTGTCTATTTCCTGCGAGACTCAGGCCCTCAAGCTTTTGCAAGAAGCATTCTTACCCACAGAGCCAATTCCTCAGCCCCTGACTATCTTTCTTTTTCATATGTGTGTGGTATAAGCATACAAGTATGCAAAATGCATCCACTCTGTACATGAGTCTAGAGGCAAGAGGAGACATCAGGAACTGCTCATCCATGTGTTTTTTCTTGAGATGGAGTCTCTCACTGATCTCAGAGCTTAATGTTTCTTTGCATGAACCCCAGCGATTCTGTTTCTACTCCCCACAGCCACGTCTGACTAGTTTATGTGGGTGGTGCTCGGGAATCAAACGCAGGTTGTCTCTGGCCTTCATGTTTTCGAAGAAAAGTGCTCTCACAGCTGGGCGTGGTGGCGCACGCCTTTAATCCCAGCACTCGGGAGGCAGAGGTAGGAGGATCGCCATGAGTTCAAGGCCACCCTGAGACTACATAGTGAATTCCAGGTCAGCCTGGACTAGAGCGAGACACTACCTAAAAAAAAAACAATAAATATATATATATATATATATCTGAGGAGCTAGAGAGATGGTGCAGTGGTTTCAAGTGCTTGTTTGCAAAGACTGATAGCCTGGGTTCAATTCCTCAGTTCCCACATAGAGCCTAAAGTGGTGCATGCATCTGGAGTCCATTTGCAGGTGTCTGCAACATAAGTAGCATACAAACTCAGCCTTCCTGAGTGCTAGAATTAGAGGTGTGCAACACCACAAGACT
Organism: Zapus hudsonius; assembly: GCA_004024765.1. Classification (NCBI taxonomy): domain Eukaryota; kingdom Metazoa; phylum Chordata; class Mammalia; order Rodentia; family Dipodidae; genus Zapus; species Zapus hudsonius. The sequence goes on from PVHP010049667.1 coordinate 1,403, forward strand.
GCCACAAGTCTGAGGCCAGACTCTACAAAGCAAGTACCAGACCTGTCAGGGCAGCACAGGAAGACTGGTTAAAACAAAACAAGTAGACAAGCAAAAACAGTAAGAATAAAGCCTAGCTTAGTGACTTTAAATCATGAAACTAATTTTATTTATAGCCTCTATTTTCTTTTGTGTAACAAACCAGTGGTTATCTTGGAGGGGTGGCAATTTTGCCCACAGGGCTTTCTAGAATGTCTAGGAATACTTTTGGTTGTGCTGACCTCTAGTGGGTAAAGGCTACCAATGAGGCTGGGCACTCTACAACACACAGGGCAGAGGGCAGCAATCACAAATGTCAACAGCAATGAATTAAAAAACCCTGGATTATTGTTTTGCTGACACAGCAGTATGGTGATTACTGAGGTTGCCTCAGATCACAGAATACATTAAAAAATATATTACTTCCGGGCGTGGTGGTACACGCCTTTAATCCCAGCACTCAGGAGGCAGAGGCAGGAGGATTGCTGTGAGTTCAAAGCTACCCTGAGACTACATAGTGAATTCCAGGTCAGCCTGGACTAGAGCAAGACCCTACCTCAAAAAAAAAAAAAAAAAAAAAAAAAAAGCCGGGTGTGGTGGCTCACGCCTTTAATCCCAGCACTCCTGAGGCAGAGGTAGGAGGATCGCCATGAGTTCAAGGCCACCCTGAGACTACATAGTAAATTCCAGGTCAGCCTGGGCTAGAGTGAGACCCTACCTCGAAAAACCAAAAAAGGATATATTACTCCTCAAAAATCAGAAGAACTCTCAGTTCCAAAACACAGCTGGCTCTATGGAATTCAGAAAGAGGACTACAACACCTATATTGCCATTCTTCTAACAGTAGGCAGTAGGTTTAGTATACAAGTAGCCAGGTGTAGCACATGCCTATAATCCTAGTCCCTGAGAAGGACAGGCAGGAGAGCATCAGAAGTTTAAGACAAGTCTCAGCTACTTAATGAGTATGAGGCCAGCCTGGGGAACATGAGACTATCGGGGGGAAAAAAAACAAACAAACTCACCAATCAAAACCCAATACCACCACCACAAACAGCAATACAAAACAGTATAGAGCTGGGTGTGGTAGTGCATGCCTTTAATCCCAGCACTCAGGAGGCAGAATATGATGACTGCCCAGAGTTCGAGGCTACCCTGAGACTACATAGTGAAGTCCAGGCCAGCCTGGGCTACAATGAGACCCAACCTCAAAAATCCCCCTCCACCTCCTTCACCACCACCGAAAACCAGTATAGAAAGATGGTTGTAATTTTAAGAGATGGGGCCTAATCATGACCATCCTCAGAATAGAGCAATGCTGATCTCAAGCAGTGCATTAGTTTTTCTGAGAACAGGTTGCCAAGAAAGAATAAACTTGGCCCCTCCTCACTCCTGCTTCCTTGCTTACAAAAAGCCGGCTCTCTTTCTGCTTCTTTACCACGTAGTGACCCTGCCAGGGACCCTCACCAGACAAAAGGACCAGACTATTTGGTCTTTCTGAAGGAAAATAGGAGGAAGCTAGCTTATTTAGGCAGTCTTAGTCAGAGACTGAAGCCCAGAAGAAACCAGAAGATGCTATGCCACATGCCAGCTCATCCTGACACAAGAATGAAAACTCTAGGCAGAATTGGAACTCTGTGTCTGACTGAGAATGGTCTATAATGCCCCCTGCTGCCCACAGTCTAGCCACTATGACCCCAGCTAACCCAGGTGTGGGTGGACTCTGGGATCCATCCTCCAGATGTATTATTCACCAATGAGATTTTCTCCTGCCTACCTGAAAAGAGGGCCATGCCCTCTTTTGGCTGTCTCCCCCGGCTTCTTTGCTTCCTGGGACCCTCACTCCTGTGCTTCCTGTTCTCCTCCTATGTGGTCTGGACACTCATGTGAGATTTTGGTCCCCATCCCCACTGAGAGGGAAACCGAACTCTGTCTCTTCCATCTATCCACCATGTGTGTATTTCCCTCTGGATCTGCCATTAGGCGCTCTCACTAACTTTTCTCTTGCTTCCCTTCATATGTGTGCTCATCTCTTCTAAACTGTCTCAATTTGTTCTGACTTCCCCCCATGGGAAAGCACACGACAAATACCCTGTGAATCTCTTCCAAGTCTCTCCACACTTGCTCCTAGATTCCACCTTCCACATGTTTCTGGTTCCCTCTAATCTTTCCTTGGAGCCTGTTTTTTCCCATAGATGCCAGTGCCCGTGACTCCATTCTAACTTCTCTTTAAATAAGCCCCAGTTTCTCTTAGCTTTCCATGCATTCTTGGCTTTATTCCAGTTTTTCTCTGAAACTTCAGTCTTTCTTAAATGTTTTCCACATACAAGTGTGCTTTGGCCTTCCTTCCCAGATCCCAATTCCCTTTAAATAAACTCTACAATTTGTGTTTTCAATTCAATAATTCATTATTTGTCCTTCTTGAATCCATCTTTATTAGTCTTCATTAAAGATTAGGAAAAGAACCCAAAACTTTGGGTTCATAAATCTGGGGGAGCCCCCCAACCCCAAAATTCCGCATCATTTCCAGTCACCAGAATCATGAGTCAAATGAACCTCTTTGCTTTATAACATACTCGGCCTCAAAATGAACAAATCCCATCAATGTCAGGAAGACCAAGGTCTCAGGAAAAGAAGATAAGTATAGAAATACACTGGTTGTAACAGGAACAATCAACAACTTTAGAGTTTTCTTTTTCATCACAATTCAAAATAAACTCGTCTTGTTGGACATGGTAGCACATGCCTATAATTGTAACACATGAGAAACTGAGAAAGTAGGACCATGAAGTTGAGGCCCCAGCCTGGGTAGAGTGAGACTCTGTCTCTGAATAAATAATGGATATACAAAAATCTTGTTTATTTTTGTTTTGTTTTAAAGGTATCGTCCTGACATGCCCTCCTCCCCTTAGGCTGGCTTTAAACTCTAGGGCTCAAGTGATCCTATTGTCTGGTTTTCTAAGTGGCTGGCACTAAGATATGTGCCACCATGCTCAAAATCCCTGCCTGGCCCCAGGACTGGGAATTAAACCCAGGACCTTGATGAGTATGCTAGTTCTACCACTGTGTTTTTCAAGGTAGGGTTTCACTGTAGCCCAGGCTGACACGCACAGAGATGCTCCTACCTCTGCACCACCCATGGGATCAAAGGCGTGCGCCACCATGCCCAGCCAGAAAGTCTTAATACTGACTGTGGAATAGCATCAACTTTTTTGTTGGATCTGTTCTCACAGCAGAAGATATCAACATGGGTAACATACAATAAAAAAAAAAATCTCAATAGCTACTTACCTTTCTCTGTGCCCGAGAATATGGAGATGATTTTATTCCTGGGCTTTTTTTCCTCTGGAACAGAGGGCAAAGGTTTCAAACTGTGATTGGCTGATAAAGGATCTTTGCCTCCAGTGCTAAAAATGGTACTGCTCATCCGCACAGGAGGGGCTGGAGGCTTGTCTTCTAGCTCCCCGTTATCAGACATGATTCAGAATTATAAAAGATCTGAAATAGATAGGACCCCACCCATTATACAGTTAATAACAAGGTTAAAAAATATCAAGGACCAGCACAAAACAGTAATAACTACTCCCACAACTTCAAATTAGAAAACGTTACCCAGTTAGTGACATGAGCAAAATTTGGGAAAAATAGTAGAGATATAACAAATATTTTTTTAACAAAAATAATCTCCCCTAGCATAATAAAAGATTAGCTATGGGAATGTTTCAAAAGCAAAGGGGCTGGGTGTGGTGGCACACAATTTTAATCCCAGCACTTGGGAGGCAGAGGTAGGAGGGTGTCATGAGTTTGAGGCCACCCCTGAGACTACATAGTGAATTCCAGGTCAACCTGGGCTAGAGCAAGACCCTACCTTGAAAAACCAAAAATGAAAGAAGGAAAGAGGGGAGGGGAGGGGAGGGGATTGAGGAGCGAGGTCATGGAGTCATAGAACTATGGTTCCTGAGAGGGTTGAAGTCCCTGTGAAGCTGCCGCACGAAGCTGTGAAGATGAACGTAAGTCCCAATGGAGACCACAGGATGTTGAAGATGCCAGGACCATGGGACATCCACCAAGAACATCTTCAGATCCAGCCCATGAGAGGCTCCAGGCAGCACAGCTGGAGGGGCAGAGCTACCCAAGCCTTTTGGAGCCCAGAGGATTTCTTCACTAGTCCTGGATATTGGACAGAAAGCTACAGAATTTGGGATTTTAATGGCTAGGGTTTCATTTTGCTTTGGTCCAATCTTTCCTTGCTCTAACTGCATTTTTCCTTTTTAGATTGGCAATGTTTCCTCTGTGCCATTCTATGTTGTAAATAAGTAGCTTTTTTTTCATATCATAGGCGCTCACAAGAGTTTGTCTGAGTCTCATAGATGACTCTGTACTCATATTTTTATCGTATTCCGACTGCTAAAGACTATGGAGACTTTTTAGTTGGATCAAATGCATTTTGCATTCTGAAATGTCCATGAGTGTATAAAGACAAGGTGTGGAAGGTTATGGCAGAGACCTCTCGATCATTCAAGTTATTTATAGCAATTGTCCCTCCAATAAGGCCCAGAGCTCAGCACTGGGATGGGGAGTGTTTTCTTCTGGAGTGTTCTATTTCAGCCCTAGGGGCAGGAGCATTACTTTAATGTTCCTGGGTTCTTTTTATCCCTTACTTTTTGGTTGATTTTTGTTTTTTGCTTTGTTTGAGACAAGGTCTTATTTTGTAGCCCAGGCTGGCCTTGAATTCAAGGCAATCTTGCCTTAGCTTTCCAAGTCACCTGGTTTCTAACTTTACTTCTATCAAGAGAACACTTTACATACTTCTCTGTATCTACAAAAAAGAATGTTTAAACTCGCAAATACTGATTCATTCAAATACTGATTCATAAGTAGCCATAGATCTTCCTTAGTTTAAAGCCACTATAGTATCTACACCAGAAAAGCATAAATAAATCTGGATTGCATAAAACTGCATCCCTCAACTGGGTATGGTGGTGCATAGCCTAAATCCCAGTACTTGGGAGGTGGAGGCAGGAGGCTCAGGGGCATTGGCTATACATCGAGCTTTACCTAAGTTAAGTGAGACCCTGTCTCAAAAAAAGAGAGAAAGGGGGAGGGAGAGAGAAGGGAGGGAAGGAGAGAGGGGAAGAAAAGACAGACAGAAAGAAAAGTTCTGCAGATGATCTGAAAATACATTTCCTCAAAAAACATAAAAATATACTCAACACCATCAGGAAAATAAAATCATGTTGGGTATGGTGGCTCACACCTGTAGTCTCAGCACTTGGGGACTCTGAGGTAGGACCATCAACTGTAGTTCAAAGTCACCCTGGGCTACACAGTGAGTTCTAGGTCAGCCTTTGCTAGAACGAGACCCTCTCTGCCTCAAAAATGAGAAGGAAGGAAGGAAGGAAGGAATAAAAGAGAAACAATGAAATGCCAAACTAGCTACAAAGGACACATATTGTACGACTCCACTTCTAGTCTAGAAGAGATCAAATTAAGAACTCAAACAGGTAGGGGGCTTGTTTAGAATGTTGGAGTACTGATTGGTGGTGGCCACACTACTACATTTTCAAGGGCATTACTGAGGTGGTACAAAGATTCCAGAACTAGAAAGTGGTGAAGGTTGTATAGTCTGGTGACTATACTGGAAAGTCATACCTGAAATGTAACTCAGTGAATATTTCTTCGAGACAAGGTTTCATGTAGCCCAGGCTGGCCTTAAATTCTGTAGCTGAGGAGGACCTTGAGCTTCTGATCCTCCCAAGTGCTAGAACTACCACATCCAGCTCAAACAGCAGTCTTTTATTTTTCTCATTAATGAATTTATTCATGTGTGAGCCCAGTGCCACAGTGAGCATGAGGAAGTCAGAGGACAGCTTCAGACGCAGGTTCTACTTTCCACCTTATTTGCAGCAGGGTCTTTCATTGTTCACAGTCTAGTTACGCTGCAAACTTCGGGGTGATTCTCCTGTCTCTATCTCCCTGCTTACCATGCAATGGGGTTACAAATATTGCACAACTGCATCTAGCTTTTTAAAAAATATATTTTGTAGGGCTGAAGAGATGTCTTAGAGGTTAAGGTGTTTGCCTGCAATGAGGAACGACCCGAGTTCGATTCCCCAGTGCCCATATGTGTCTGGAGGCCCTGGTGCACCCACTCTCTGTCTGCCTATTTCTCTCTCCAATAAATAAATAAAAATATTTTTTAAAAAATTTAAAATACATATTTTTTAACTTATTTACTTACAAGGAGAGAGAGAGAGAGAGAGAAAATGGGCGTGCCAGGCCTCTAACCACTGTAAACAAACTCCAGATACATGCACTACTTTGTGCATCTAGCTTTATGTGGGAACTGGAGAATGGAACTCAGGTCCTTAAGGCAAATGCTTAACCACTGAGCTGTCTCTCCAGCCCCACTTTTCTCTATGTGTGTGGGTGTGTGTGTGGGTGTGCATGTGCACGGAGAAGCCAGAGGTAGACACAGGGTATCTTCCTCAATCGCTCAACACTTTATTTCTCAAGACAAGGTCTCACTGAACTCAGAGCTCACAGATTAGACTAGCTGGCTAGCAAGCCTCAAGGATCCTCATCTCTGCTTCCCCAGAAATGATATTCTACATGCATGCCACTGGGTTCTGGGGATCCAAACTCAGGTCCTCATGCTTGCATGGCAAACAATTTACCAAGTGAACCACAGCTCCCCAGCCCTCAAACAGCAATTTTTAAATCAACCACTCCAGCATGTGAAAGGTCGATGCTTCATTCTTCTAGTGAAACCTTCCAAAGGCTCTTAAGATAAAAGTCCAAGGTACAACATAGCAGTCCTTTACCTGTCCAGACGCCTGTCTTTTCACTCTGTCTACATAGCCATCTCCAACCTTACACATGAGCTTCCCTAAAGGCTGTTTGATGACTAACCTTTTGCCTAGGATCAAGGGAGTTTCTGGGTCATAAGTCTTTTATTACTTTAACCCAGGAAGCAGTGGATGAGCTGATCATCTTGTTTCCCCACAGATGCTCAAGTAAACACTGAACACTACTTCAAGTACTGGCCTAAAATGGCACTTTCTCAGAAAACCAAAAACTACTTATGCCCAGCTGACTTTCATTAATTTTCTTCTTTCTACCTTAATATACACTACTATGGATTACTATGTCTTTCCTAACCACTTTACAAGTCCCATAAGCACAGTTCCAATAAGCCACCTGGCTAACTAGTTAATCAGATTGTACTACCCAGTCATAGCATTGTCCTCATTTCCAGTAGGCAATGAATGTTATGTTTTTGAGGTAGGGTCTCGCTCTAGCCCAGGCTGACCTGGAATTCACTATGTAGTCTCAGGGTGGCCCAGAACTCACAGCAATCCTACCTCTACCTCTGAATCTACCTCTGCCTCCTGAATGCTTAGATTAAAGGTGTGCGACACCACATCCTAGTGTTTTTTAAAAATTAGCATCAATGAATAAAAAGACTTTATCTGTGCTGGTATCAAAATTGAGCAAAAGCTTTTTTCTCTAGAGTGGTAAAGACCCAGGATAGTTCTGAGATATATTTACTATTCTTTCTCTAAAGTCACTATTCTAGAGAGCAAGAACAATTACATTTTCCATTTACTTTGATCCCACAAACTACTAAACAGATCCAGAAGTCTCACACTTTCTTACTGTGCTCAAGATAAAACAAGGACAACAGTGTAAACCTGCTAACACAAACAATCCTCAGCATTTATATATCTTATTCTTTTTAAAGACTTCTTATTTAAAGAGAGTATGGGCACACTGGGTTCCCCATCACTGCAAACTCCAGATGCGTGTGCCACTTTGTGCATCTGGCTTTATGTGAGTACTGGGATATTGAACCTGGGTCGTCAAGCTTTGCAAGCAAGTGTCTTTAACCACTGAGCCATCTCTCCAGCCCCCTTTAAAAATATTTTTATTTAAGAGAGAGAGAGGGTATGGGCGTGGCCTCCTGCTGCTGCAAACTACATTTTGTGCACCTGGCTTTATGTGTAGGCACTGGGGAATGGAACCCAGGCCAACAGGTTTTGCAAGCAAGTGCCTTTAACCGCTGAGCTATATATCCCCAGCCAAGAGGTATTATTATTTTAAGCAGAAGATGAGATTCTAGGCAACAGGAACAAGTATGATCTGGCTCAGGAGACAGTAAAGACATCAGAGGGTACATGGAAACAGGTAACCACTAGAACCTGGAAGTAAGACAAACAGAATGAGGCCAAAAAGTCAGAGGTACTGGGCAATAGAAAACATCTGAGAGTTTGTGGGGATTTGGTTTACATAGTGTTTTTTCTTTTTAATTAGGAAAACAAAAGTAGTATATGATTATAAAAATCTTAAACCAGAATAAAGTCTAAAATAAAAACAAAAATTATTCATATACCCACTTTTCAGAATACCTGGTTTTGATATTTTACACTAGAAGTTAAATGACACTACTTGGGAATAAATTAAAAATTTTAGTATTAACTCTCTAATTCAGTTCAAATATTTAGTGAACAAAATATGACAGATACTAGAGATCCAAGGTTTACTCTCGATTTTGAGCACAGTCCACGGGAAAACAGCAACATGGCTATGCCTTGAGGCACGAGCTGAGAGGAGCCAATGAAATACAGTGGAAAAGAGGACTCAGAGCTGCATAATTAGCCAGAAAAATAAATCACACCTGACTTCTGAGGAATGGGAAAGAAATGACAGGTTTACAGAAGAACCAGAAGTGTAAGAAAATCTTGTAATTCCCATGTGATCCATTCCTTTTACTCTTTTGTTGTTGTTTGTTTTCAAGGTAGGGTCTCACTCCAGCCCAGGATGACCCGAAACTCACTCTGCAGTCTCAGGCTGGCCTCCAACTACCTCTGCCTCCCAAGTGGGAGTGCTGGGATTAACGACATGTGCTACCATGCTTGGTTCCTTTTAACTCTTTAGCCTCCACCCCACTATCACACTGACAAAATAAAGCATGACCAAGAATGGTGTGAAAGGGCGAGGAACACCTGGGCTAGTTGGAGATTCTACTCTGAAAAATCAAAAAGGTGAGGACCACTTGGAGTTTGTAGCCAAAACTAAGGAAATCTAGTCTTCAGTGTTTGGTGCATTTCTTCTGTTTTTGGTTACTTTAGTTGTTTCTTGCCTGTTCTCTCTGTTCACAAATAAATAGTTTCTTTAAAAAATATTTTATTTACTCATTTATTTGCAAGGAGAGTGAGAATGGGCACACCAGTGCGTGCCTATAGCCAGCTGCTGCAAATGAACTCCAGGTACATGCACCACTTTGTGCATCTGGCTTTAAATGGTTACTAGATACTCAAACCTGGGGTTTTAGGCTTTGCAGGCAAGCACCTTAACTGATGAGCCATCTCTCAAGCCTCAAGTCACTCTATCTGAATTGAAAAAGACTCATGTCCTCATCGGTTATGATCTATCATAAGCAGTTCAACTACCTGCCTAAAAACTATGTTCCTTTCCACAAGCCAACCCTATATTCAAAGTCAGCCTCAAAGAAACTGGTCAATCATCTTTTGCTATGCAGAAGCAGGTTTTGCAGGAATCGGTTCCTTATCTTTTCCTCTGATCTTTCTATACATTAAACTACCTTGAACATTCCAGAAAACAAACAAAAAGCATGAGTCTTCTGTAGAGCAATATAAGGGTTAAAAAACCTGAACTGACACACTGCTTCCTGGGAGACATAAATCACACAAGGAAAGTATGCAGCTAGCCTGGACTCCAGCTCTCTACTGGTTAGAATCAGGACAGACCTCTGTGGCAACACATTCTAGACACCAAGACTGCTCAGAAAGTAAGACATAGAAACAAAATAGGGCCGGGCGTGGTGGCGCACACCTTTAATCCCAGCACTCGGGAGGCAGAGGTAGGAGGATCACCATGAGTTCAAGGCCACCCTGAGACAGAGTGAATTCCAGGTCAGCCTGGGCTAGAGTGAGACCCTACCTCGAAAAACAAACAAAAATAGAGTAAGATGCCAGTGCTCTACTTCAGAACATTTATGAAATCACTGGAGGGGGCTGGAGAGATGGCTCAGCGGTTAAGGCACTTGCCTCCAGTGCCCAAGGCCCCGGGTTCAATTCCCTAGTACCTACATATGCCAGACCCACAAAGTGGTGGCCCTGGTATCTCTCTGTATCTCTCTGATTTAAAATGAATAATAAAACATTAAAAAAAAATCACTGGAAATCAGGTTAGCAGCTGTGTTGTTATCCCTAAGCAATCTATCCAAGCAGGGGTTTCTTCCAGATCATCAATTAGCTAAAGACCAAAAAACCCCACAAACATTTCTTGCAACACATCAGATGTGACAATAACTTCACACACAAGTTCATCTTTACTTAGAGGATAAATACTTCAGGATGCGAAGCTAATTCTGAAACACTGTTTGGCAAACTCTAAGAAATAGGTTAATATGGGGAGAGAAGACCATGATGAAATGTATTTTAAGAGAAGGGAGCAGGGTAAATTTTAAAAAGGATGCAAAAAAAAAAAGAAAAAGAAAAAAAAGAAAGAACAAAAACCCTGCAATAACTGGGCGTGGTGGCGCACACCTTTAATCCCAGCACTCGGGAGGCAGAGGTAGGAGGATCGCAGTGAGTTCAAGGCCAGCCTGAGACTACATAGT
>PVHP010049668.1:0-12079 GCA_004024765.1 Zapus hudsonius
CTCAATGGCCTATCCTGTGTTGATTGAATGACTGTGGTTATAGGTCCCTTGTTCATCTGTCATTGTCTGCTGGGTTCCCTATGGATCCTCCCTGATATGACTGTGGTGGCTCCTCTCTTGTCAGGATCTCATCCATCGGCCTACAGTTGGTTGGTAAGGTTAGATGGGCCACAGCTCTCTCGTTGTATCCTGAAAAACAGAAACACATTTGGCTTATCCTGAGTTGGTTGAATGGCTATGGCTATGGGTCCCCTGCCCATCCCGTCCTTCCATATCTTACAATTTTTGACCAGTGTTCCTTGACATTGTAATACAGTGCTTGATTTAATGTTTAGGAATCCCTTGAAGGAAACCATGCTTGTTTAAATGTAGCCATGTTTCATCTTTGATTTGCATATCTGTTATCTGACAGAGCTCCTTATATGTTTTTCACAGGCTACCTCAAAATGAATTGGATTTTCAGCTTGACTGTAGCAATTTATTGCCCATTCAATTATATTCTTAATTTCTAAAAACATAATTATTAAGACAATAGCAATATGCTGCCTATGTCTCTTTATCTTCATGGGGTATCACCATAGAAAAAAAATTGTTAAAGATTTAATGACCCATATTGGTTGAACTTATCACTTTACATGGTGAACAAAAAAACCCCCAGGAAGGTTTCAATCACATGTCTGCAATTACTGATGGCACAATCTTATGGCATAAACAACACAAATTAGAATGTGATTTCTTTTTCTGTTGATAATTAAAATGATGTGATTTATCCTGTTTCCAAAATTGATGTAAACACTAAATCACAGATGCTTCAACTTACATTGTAAAATTATACAGCATTTTAGATGTCTCTTTTAGTAATGAATTCTAGGTAACCTCAAATTTTCTGCTTTGATGAGTATTGAGTTTCTTCAGTGTCTCCTTACAGTCTCCATGGAGGATGTTCTCTGGCTAACAGTGAGAGCAGGGCTCATATTTATTCTGATAATTCCTCTGTTGTGTTTTCTGGGTTTTGGCAGGTAGGACAGATGGTCTCTGGGGGTGTGACAGAGATGTCTTGATGCTTTCTTTCTCTTCTCAAGTTAATGAGTCTTGGCGCTCATGGGTTGCTTAAGTTTGCTGCAATCTGTAAAAATCTGGTTTTCTAACCAAGAGTGGGAGGGAATTCATCAGAAGTGATAAACATATACTTGGGGAACATTGCATAAAAGGAGCACATAAGAAACAAGGTATGGAAAGGCATAATGCGAGGTCTTGTCCTCCCTGGAAAACTGCACCAGGAAATAACTGATGCATTCATGGCCAGACCATGATTACTGATACTTCCACTAAGGTGGGACTTCAGAGGAATGGACATGGAGAATACCAAGTTGCAGGATGTGCATGCATTCAAGTTTCAAAAGACAATTGAATTTGCAATTTTATTTACAATTTTTTAAAAAAAAGGGATCACATGTGTTGCGGTCAACTTTCAAGTTGCTGCGCAGAAAGAACCCAAGCAAAAGTGGCTTGTGGAGGAATGGGTTTATTTGGCTTACGGACCAGAGGAGAGACTCCATCCTGTCAGGGAAAACGATGGCATGAGCAGAGGGCTGGACATCACCTCCGCCAAGCACTGCAAACAGTGGCAGGAAGGTGTGCCAAACTCTGGCAAAGGGAAGCTGGTTTATAACCCCAAAAGCCGCTCCCAATGACACAGCTTCATCAAGGTTGTAAAACCCAAACTGCCATCAGCTGAGGATCGATTACCCAGAACATATTCATTTGTTTGTGGGGGACACCTGGATCAAACCATGACAACATGCTTAGCTAAATGGACACCTAATTCATCCTCGAATAGAGTGAACCTGTAGGGATGATTAATTTCGTTCTTAGAGAAATATGCAAACTATTGAGTTTTCGTGGTGGACTGAAGCTGGGATGCGTCCTGTAGACAGGAGTGAAAGTAAGCTTCAAGAAAAAGGTCCATCAGGAGCATAATGTCTCTTCAGCTAAGGAGCAGATTAAACCACCCACTGCTTGGATATGAGGCATGGAGTGAGATGCCTTTTAAGGTTTTCCCTAGTGTTTTGATTTTCTCACAATTACAAACCTAATAACATTTATATTGATATGGAGCCAACTCAGTGTCATTCATGGTAGAATTGAGAAAGATTAATTATGAGGAAAGCAGTCTTCAAATATTCTTATGTTATATTAGTATTTAATGTTTCATTTCACTGGGCTCAAAACATATACATTTGGCCAGGTGCTTTAACTCTAGCACTTTGGAGGTAGATGTGAGTTCAAGGCCACCCCTTACACTACATAACATACATATGCTCTTTAAGAAGAAGGAATAAGGTCATGTGTAGACTACATTTATAAAATCAAGAATTGAAAGAATTATTTCCAAATATTTCTCTTAAAGATCTGTATCTCAGAGTCAGTATTACATGACTAATTTTAATTACCTTTCGAATTTTTAACAATTCTGGGTTTTGGATTCCAAACAATGAGAACAAACTGTATTATCTTATCTGATAATTATTCAAAATAGTCATAGCAAATGGCTTTTGTGTGTCAAAAATTATACATTTCCCAAGGTTAATGATCTTTTCAACACCTGGAATATTCTGCCTAACACGTCTAGTGATGTTCTTGTCAGATACAATGTTTCACCTGCCATCTCTCCAGTTATAGTTGCCAGGAAACCATTCTGATATCTGAGCCAACCTAACTTTCCAAAGCACACCATTATATCCATGGTGTCTTACACAGTGTTTGCTCTGACTTCAACTCTCTCTCAGAAATACACTTCTCTGCTTAAAATGAGCTTCATTTGCATAACATATATGTGCTTATGCACTAAGTACAATACCCTGATATTAACTTGTCTTAGAAATGTTATCAATATATCTACCCCACTCACTTTTCTATGAATAAAATATTTCAGTGGGCAAAATTGTGAATAACACCAATCGTAAGCGGAATTTTTGACGACAAGCCACACAAATTAGGAGACACAAGCAGTTTCTGATGAAAGAGCTTTGAGAATAGAGAATTACTATCTCTTATGAAAAGAGACACAAATATATTTGGAGAAATATGGCCATTTTGCAATATTGAGGGTATTATAATAATTGATAAGATCTGCAATGTGAACATGCTATTGAACTATTTATGGGTTTCCTGGTAGTTAAACTTTCCCTAGCTTCTTTCTCTGAAGAGACATAGAATACTATGACAATGTTAATAGGCATTGTTTTCATTTGTGACAGAATCTTTATCTCCTTATTTAATCAGAAATGACATTATGGTTATTTTTTTAATCTATGTGGTATGATGAATCCTGTATCCCTGCAATGTTGAGATGTGTTTTTTAAACATAATTTATGCACATGAAATGAATAGATGTTTAGACTTATGAAGATTTCATGAGCAACTTTTTTTTTTTTTTAAGAAAAGCTTTATGGTGTGGAAGATAGGTGAAAGGAAGAGAGGCTGAGAGAGATTGAGGGCTAAATCTTAAAAGCTCATTTAAGCTACTAAATCTGCAACACAAAATTTAAATTTCATTTTCTATAATGAAAATCCCTAAGATGCTTCTTAGTAGTGTTTTGGGATCACTTAGTGTTGTTGTCAGAACAGTTTTCTATAGCTTTGATTTGACTTATTCATTTAAAAACTACGAAAGAACTGAAAAGGGACGATTTTTCCTATAAAATATCTTATTTTTTTCATTCTCACCTAGACACCAGATTATTCTCTACATAAAAAATTGATTGCTAGCTGACTTATTCAAATATTATTTTTTTCTACCGATTCCCTGTGGCTTTTCTTCTTGGTTCAAATCCTACTCTGTGCTTCTGTGTGAAATGTTCACACCAATAAGCTGAGGAATCAAGCAGCAACATGAAAGGAAACAAACAAATCTCTGTGTAGGTAGAAGAGAGAATGAGTTTCCCCAAGTTGTTTTAGATCAAGGCCTAATGGGTCCATTTTCAAGAACTTCTCAATAATAAAAGGGTATTTGTCATCACTAAACCTACTCATTTGGCTCCCTAAATACCGGTATTGCTGGAAAATGGTTGTTCTTTATTATTATTTCCTCTGAAAGTGAGCTTTCTCATTTCCAAACATCCAGTGAATCAGGTATCTCTTTGTCATAATGTTTCTAAGGGAACCTGAGGGCAACCCAAAGAACTTGCCAGACTTCTTAGCCCTGCATTGTTTAGCAAGTATTGCTCTTGCTTCTAAGGATATCAGACAAGCATGTCACAGCTATAAATTAAAACCAAAGATTCAGATAACACAAGTTACCTCCAGTCTATATGTTACTAAGGGGAAATGTTTAAGGAATATACTCTAGTTTTATTAGAGGCAATTCTGAGGGATGTTTTATCATGAAGAGCAGTGTAAGGATGAAGGCACTGAGGATAAGGATGCAGCTTGTAAAAAACAGTTGATATGCTAGGAGTGAAATGGCAGGTTAGTTACACAAGTGTGATTTTAAAAATTCAAATGCACTAAGTATTGGTGTTTTTATTTTTGTCTTTATAACAGTATGAAAGAAGCAGGCGTAGGCCATAAGCAATGGAGGGGTCTCCCATCAACTTCCTGTAAGCAGTGCCCAATGGTCTACACCAGTCCTGTTTGTGGTTCAGATGGTCATTCCTACTCTTCTCAGGTAAAGACAAATGTCTTCATTCAGTGTGAAATAAGCCAATAATAAATTATTAGTGGCTACAACTATTATTTTTTCAGTGTGGTCTCCAAGTAATTTCCACCTTGAGAAATAACATGAATAATCCCACTGGTTAAGAATACAATTTGTTAGCTATGTCAGAATTTTATTTGCACATGGATGTATGATATATAGTATGTGTACCTACATCTATGTCTATGTGTCCATGTGTTCAGATACACATGTGGGTGCAGGCTCATTTGCAAGTGTGTGTGTGTGTGTGTGTGTGTGTGTGTGTGTGTGTGTGCCCAGAGGCCCAGAGGTTAACAGTAGATTTCTTCCTAGATCCATCTACACTTTATTTACTGAGGCATAGGAGAGCCCAGAGCTCACCAATTCGGTTATTCTAACTAGCCAGCTTGTCCTGCATATCTTTCGTTCCTATGTTCCTATCTCCTAAGTGTTGGAATTGCACACAGAGGGCCAATCTACCCCTAAGCATTTATGTGAGTTCTGCATTATAGTCCTCATGCTTGAACAACAATGATTTTATTCAATGAATTTTCACCTCATTCTTCATATCAGGATTTTTAAAGCATGAAAACCTCAATCTGTAACTACTTTGAGCCTTTAAGTATTAAAACCAGTATTTCCCTTATGCCTTCTCTGGAAGAAGCTAGAAAGAGCCATAATGCTCATTATTGCTTCAATAATAGTGTCTGAATTTATCCTAGAAACTATTTTAAAACCTTCCATGTGTCATTTCCTTTATTATCTCATTCAAACCTCCAAAAATCCCTTTTAACAGATGGGAACACTGAAGTTCAGATTGGAATGACAATGGGACAGATTTCACATATTTAGTTAACATTAAAGCCAAAATTTGCTGCCATATCAACAATGTGTCTGCACTTTCTTCCACATTATTCTGTCTTCATAGCTACTATGCCCAGTTATAAATGAATTTAATAATACTTATGAACTTAACTTAAATAATACATTGATTAGTGCCCTTAATTTATGTCACAGAAAATAGCCTATGTTCACAACACGTTGCCTAAAACCTCAAAGTTTGTTACATTCATGACTTTACTGTTTTTTTCCAGAACTGTGTTTTTGCGATATAATAAAGCATATTATGGCATTAGTACATTATTGAAGATGTACTAATTCTTAAGTTGTCCTCTTTAGAAATTCTTCAATAAATACTAATGTGAAATCTGTAAAACAAAGAAACAAAAAAGAAACCTTGCTTTAGTCCATACCTCATTTTGTCTACAATGATATTAATTATAATATGTCTTTCTGAATATTTTGGCTTTATGGAGGTTTACTTATAAACTATATTTTGTCTAAGTAAGTGTTGTCCTGCAGTTTCCACCTGCATTTTTCCATTAAAAAATCTGTTAGTGCCAGGAATGGTGATGCACACCTTTAATCCCAACACTCAGCAGGCAGAGTTAGGAGGATTGCAATGAGTTTGAGACCACCCTGGGACTACATAGAGCATTCCAGGTCAGCCTGGGTTAGAACGAGATCCTAACTCAAAAAAAAAATCTTTGTTATATTACTATAATTATGAAAATGGTTGTTTTATGATAAATTTTGATGAAGGCAATGTCCATAAACATATGTAGTGCACACCTTGTAGTAAGTAACCTTAAGAAACTGCCAGGCATCTCTGCTATGAAATTTAAAGGATGTGTTCATAAGTAGATGGGTCAGCATAGCATATTCAGTGAACTTTCAACTTGATTTTGAGCTCAATGAATTTATTGTGTTATGGGATTCATGTTTATGAATTTAAAAAAAATCACATTAGTACAAGCATAAGTCAATCTGCCTAATATTATTAATTCCTAAATAATAAATGATCAATTAATCACTATGCCAGCTTATTAAATTAAAATTAAATGGTGATGAGAATACCCACACTGCTAGCTAGAGATACCTGGGGGGGAAAAGAGTCAAAGAAGGTCATGCAGTTTTTTTTTTTTTTTTTTGGCACCCACAAAGATAAACCAAAGTATTTCTAACGTTAGAATTAGCAGAGACACGCCATCGATGCTGATATGCCTTTGGTCTGTGCATGCTGGTCCTTAGAGATGGCTAATGGTTGTCCATACCTATGTGTGTAGGTTTCTTTAAGATGTCCCTGCGGAGGTTCCTTCCTATAGGATATCAGACTGCCACTGAGTGATTCTGCAGGCTTGAGACTACAATAGAAATCTTGCTTGATAATTTTGTGGCTACTAAATACTTTAAACAGTGTTTACATTCCTGCCTATCACCATTAGATGAGTGAATGTGTGCTTGGATCCCATGGGGGTTCTCCTTGCTCACTAGGTAAACCTGAAACCTTTGCAGACTAATCAGTCTCATTAAATAACATTGGCAATACAGTTAGTTTTCAGGACAAACCATATTGGAATGATTATTTTAATTTTATTAGAAAGAATACTAGTTTAGTAAATCTTTTACTTATATGTGAGGATGTAAAACAATCATAGTTTTAATGAATGTTGGTGTTTCGCAATCAAAAATCATTCTCAGTATTTCTCAGGATTTGAATTTTACTAGTGACTCTCCTACTGCAGATAGTTCATTTTCATCTTAAATATTAGCCTAAAGTACAATGATACTGAGTTATACAAAGCAATATAAACCACATAGAACTCTTACCATGCTAGAACTTAACTTGAAGTCTTCTTACATATTGATGCTGTTAATTGTTTGATTCACCTGAAATTCAGAGTGCTTTATTAGGTGACACGGTATTGCCGTATTGCCCTAGGCTCTTTATGTTCTAGACCAAAATACAAGATCATAGAAGGAATAACTTGTTGGACAGATCATGTTATTTTCCTAACAAATAAAAGTAGGACAGTGAACATATCCCAGGCCTTTATTCTGGCTCTTAATTCACTGAATACTGTCAACAGAGGTGATCATGGTGGTCCCCCATCTTGAACAGCTATTGGGTAGGATCCTAGCCCTGTCATTATTGTTGGTTTTTTGTCATTGGTCCCCGTGTTTCTTTGTTATTAATATCTCAACATACAGGAAATAAATTATCAATGGTATTTCCATCACAAAACTTAAGTGGTGGTTAGCCATTCCCACATATGGTAGAGGCATTATCCATGGACAGCACAATATGAAAAAATATCTTCTAAATCATAAAAAAGATTTTAGATAAACAGTTTAGGATGTATACACTGTTGCATGAAATAACTAATTAACCCATTTTGATTGATGATATTATTAGAGTTCAAACTCTAAAATTTGTCAATTTTTATAGAACTAATTAGGGTGTGTTACCACTCATGAGCAAAAACACAAATGAAAAATGCAAACAGAATCTCCACCAGAGAGTGAGATCATCTATTGTCCTTGGATTTTTTAAAATTTTATCATTATTATCCATAATAAGATACACTGAATGAGCAAATAATGTGTTGGTATCCCCAATTCCCCAATTTCACTCTTACCTCTCCCCAATTAGCTGGATATTCTCCACCATGGGCAAACTGGCTCAGTCCATGGGGTAGGGTGTTATGGATAGCCTAGGAGTCCACCTGGTTCCATCCCCCTTTTTGTGTTGTTACAATGTCTCTAGATGTTCTCCCCCACCATGGCTCTTACTATCTTTCCACTCCTTCTTCCCCTCAGTTCCCTGAGTCATGGTGGGTGTGTATTAAGACTGCTTTATTGTTGAGGTTTTAGGGGTCTCTGTACTTCTGCTTTAGGTTGTGTTGAAGATCATTGGTGTCTGTCCCCCTGGCTCATCCTGGGTTGACTGATTGGCTGTGGTTATAGGTCTCTTGCTTATCCCACCACTCTGTGCGGGGTTTCATGTGGCGCCTCCACAGTATGTCTGGGGTGGCTCATCTCTTGCCAGGACATCAGCTATGAGCCTGTGGCTCATTGGTAGGGTTGGAAAGGCCATAGCTCTCTCCCTGCCATTTGAAAAATACAAACAGAATCTCCATCAGAGTGAGATCAGTATAGGTTAACTTAGGTACACATTTCTGAATTGGCTAGATTCTGTTAGTAGCCTCTTTGTAAATCACTTGTAAAGTGAATTTCTCTTTGGTGGGCTAAGATTTTGTTTCCCTGTGCATTTTGGCCTTGAGTCCCTAATTCCACTTAAGGGCTCCTTGTAACCAAATGGATTACTTGTCCAAATTACAAGCTATCGATTACCTCCCCTAGGCTTTGGCACCTCCATTGCACAAGTGTTCATTTTTTGCTTCACTTTCTATCCCAGAAGGAAGTGTGTTCAGCCTACTCATGGCAGCAGACTGTGTTTTATATAAATGGTCTCTGTTTGCTCCAACTATAGTTGATCAATTTCCCCTGGCAGCTTATGCAGTGCCTTCCAGCATTGCACTAACTACCATCTGGGGGCTGGTTTCCATTCTGGACCTCGCAGGGTCCTTCGGTTCTGAAAGGTGGCTTTCTGTGGTTTCTTTAGCAACAGGATCCTATCTCAGGCCTGGGGTGGGTATTCCAGAGCTTTGACCGAATCCTGTCTTGTTTTGTTTTTGTCACTTTGGTCAACAGCTCAGTGAGGGAAGGAGCCAATGACTGGGGCCAAGATTTTCCAGACTGATAATTTTTCATGGGCTTAGACTCTGTCCCCTTCTATTCACAGCCCCTCTTGCCAGACATGTTGGATGTTTTAATGGTTGCCATTCTGACTGGAGTAAGGTGGAATCTCATTGTAGTTTTGATTTGCCTTTCCCTGATGATTAAGAAGAATGAGCAGTTTCTTTTTTTTAAAATATTTTATTTATTCATTTTCAAGTAGACAGATAGAGATAGAGAGAGAGAGATAGATAGATAGAGAGAGAGAGAGAGCGCACCAGGGCCACCACCTTGTGGGTCTGGCTCATGTGGGCTCTGGGGAATTGAACCCAGGGCTTTAGGCACTGGAGGCAAGTGCCTTAACCACTGAACCATCTCTCCAGCCCGAGCAGTTTCTTAAATGAGAATTGGCCTTTGTGTTTCCACCTTTGTGAATTCTCTCTTGACATCAATGCCCCATTTAGTGAGATAGCTTTTTGATTTTTTATTATTCATTGTTTGAGTATTTTGTAAGTTCTAGATATTAGACACTGTCTGTGTTATAGCTGGCAAAATTTATCTCCCAGTTTGGTGATGGTCTTTTGGCTCTGAGTATGGTAAATTTGTACAGAAGCTTTTAAGCTTGATGAGATTTAATTGATTAAGAGATTATTTCACTTCTTGGGTGACTGGAGGTTTGTTAAGAAAGTTTTTCCCTACTTCTATCTGATGGGTAGTTCCTCCTATTTTTTTCTAGGGTTTTCAGAGTTTCAGGTCTTATGTTGAGGTCTCTGATCCATTTGGAGTTGATGTTTGTTGATGGTGAGAAGAGTGGGTCTAGATTATTTTTTATAAGTACTTATCCAATTTGTCCAGCACCATTTGTTGAAGATGCTATCTTTACACCAGCAAACATTGTTGGCAACTTTGTCAAAGATCAAGTAAGCATCATTACTTGAACAAGGCAGTGAGAGAGCCATGGTCAGCCCAACTCCACCAAGAAGCCATGGGATGATGCCTGACATCCTGGCAAAAGATGCACCACCCTGAGCCTATCATATAGTCCCCATATGAAACCTATGAGAAAGTGGTGAGATAAACAAGAGGCCTATCACCATAGCAAGTCAGATAACCCAGGACAGGTCAAAGACAGAGAATGATATTCAACACAACCCAAAGCAAAAGTCCAGAAAATCTTAAGATCTCAACAATATAGCAGACTAAAAACTCACCCATCATGACTCAGAGAACTGAGTGGAAGAGGGGGCAAAAAGAATGTAAGAGCCATGGTGGGGGAGAATATACAGTGTCATTGACCCCTCAGCAACAACACAAAGGAGGTGGGGGGGAGTGGCTACCTCTTGTGCAATTCATAATCCCCTACCCCATGGACTGATCCAGTATGCCCAAGAGGAAGATCCCCACTGGATTGGGATCATGGAGGAAGGAAATGTGGTACCACCATAAGATTTGCTCCTACAATGTATCTAATTATGGATAAGAAAGATATCAATTATAAAAAAGTACCTCAGATTCCAACACATTTTCAGAATGCCATGAATCAGACTCATGGAGACCTCCCTTTCCTTGAT
Organism: Zapus hudsonius; assembly: GCA_004024765.1. Classification (NCBI taxonomy): domain Eukaryota; kingdom Metazoa; phylum Chordata; class Mammalia; order Rodentia; family Dipodidae; genus Zapus; species Zapus hudsonius. Next base: position 10,828 of record PVHP010049668.1, read on the forward strand.
TATTAAATCTGCCTCCATGTTCCTTGTTTGGCCTTCTACACTAATCACCTTACATATGGTATTTCATTATGTCAGTATTCTAAAAAAATCATTAGCTATGTTTTATTATGAAACATTTTAAAGCTATGATCCCCCATCTCTGCCAACATTCTTACAAATCATATCAATTACCTCATTAAATGAAACTGGAAAGTTTTCATTTATATCATCCCATTGATGGAAAAAAGTTCAAAGATTTTTTTGAAGACTGGACAGTAACATATGCTCTTTCCACACTGTTGATGACTGTAAAGGAATTACAACATTCATGAGTGAATGTGTAATGTGAAAATACATTTGAGAAAAATGGGTTCATAAATGAAATATTCATTATAAATTAGGATAGACCATGTTATGATATTTGAAATTGTTCACTCACTTGTTTTTTTAAAAATACATTATTCACTTTTTCAGTTATTTTTAACATATGTAATGTTTAGAAAGGAATGGTCAATATGCACCATACTCATGAAAATTATTCAGTCATCTATGAAGGGTAATGGTAGAAAGGAAGTATTGTCAGGCTATTCATATTTTCTCTATAAGTCTCTATAACTTTAAATTTAGTATATGTTCTATGTTTTGGTTTTATCTTAGCTTGGAATGCATGTCCTTTTGAATTTGAAGACGAGCTGTAATCAGTGTTGCCATCAGCAGTACAGAATGAGGCACTGCATTTTATAGCTGGAAAATATACATTTTCTAATAGAGAAATATTAAGAAACTATTACTGTCTTACATCTCACACAAACATAGAAATAAAGTAAATATGTGTACATATCAGCAGGACAATTATAATAACGATACATTTTTGAGGATGGAAAAATAAATATATATGAGTTTGGTGGGATGGAAGAATGACCTAAACAATATATAATAAAACATGGGCTGATCAAAAAAATAAAAGACAAGTGGACACTTAGGTACTTTTACTTTACAGAATATCATAGCTGTTGTGTTTTTTCAATAAGTAGTCTTAGCACATTGTCTCATGTCCTAATTAAGAAAAACAACTGACCTTCTGAGAATTGTATTTAATCTGTCTTTTCTAAAACAGTCAATGTTTTCTATCTTTTAACTCCAGCAGTGCCAGAAAAAAATCAAAATACAACTTAGTTCAAGCTTATTTGAGAGGTAATCATTCATGAAATTGACACAATAGATGAAGGTCTTCGTTTCTTTACTTCAGGCAAAGTCGAATTTGATTGTATTG
>PVHP010049669.1:0-12111 GCA_004024765.1 Zapus hudsonius
GCATTGGTCCATCCAACGATCTCAGATAAGATACTCAAGTTGTTCTCAGGCCAAATGCTCTTTCTGTCCAAAATCCTTCCTCACATCTCAGCTGAAAACATTCTAAAATTACAGAGCTCAGTGAAACACGTTTAAGGTTTCCATTCTTAAACCCCAATGTTCAGAATCAAGCCTACTGTAAGGCATCTGTCTTAACTATCCCCAGTGTTATCCTCCCTCCTCACACACCCTCCTCCTCCTCCTTTCTTTCCTCCCCTTCTCAGGCCCCCTCCTCTCTCCCTCTCCCTCTCCCTCCTCTCTCTCTCTCTCTCTCTCTCTCTCTCTCTCTCTCTCTCTCTCTCTCTCTCTCTCTCTCTCTCTCTCTCTCCCTCTCTTTTCAATTAGACTTCCCACCTACCAAATCGTCTGGGTGGGGCACCCGAGGAAAGCACTTTGTCTTTACCTTCTCCACTCCCCCCTCCCTTTACATCACGCATCTGAAGCTGGCTTCAGAATTGGTCCTCACTTGTCTTCCCTCCTCCCAGTTTACAGATCTTTGAAAATGCAGAGCAGGAGAGGAAACCACATTTTCTCTTGAGGGCAGGTTGCATTTGATTACATTTTTATTTCATTATGTGTCCCTGCAGATGTACAGAAATGACATCAGTCCATTCAGCTGAACGTTTTAATCTCGCAGAAGGTAAATGCCAGCTGCACAGTGACATTATCCCATGTGCCCTTCCTAGATGCCCTCCTTCGATTCCAAGCACACTTATGGTAATGCGTTAACCAGGCTGTATGCTTCTCTGTGACCCTTTTCCCCACAGGCCAGGCAATGTTAGTGTGAGATGTCAGAGAGACATAAATTCTTGTGTTCAGAGGCCTCCTCCCCCAGCTCCAAGGAACAGCTTTCTTTACTCTGTCCTTATCTTCATGGCCGGGCACAGGACCAGGTTATGGCTGTCATATTTCAAGTGGCAACTAAGGAGGAAATACAATTTGGAACCGTGGCAGTAATACAAACAACTAACATTTGGATAGCCTTCATACCTTGCAAAGGACTGTCGTATTTGCTCAGTGAACCATCACGGTCATTCTAGAAGCTAGGTGTCTAAGATGGAAAAATTGAGCTCTGAATGATACTACAACAAATCTAAGATTATACCACAAAAACAAAGACTAAGCTTGGTGCCAAACCTAGGCCTTCTGACCTCTGTTCTTGCCGGTTATCTGACATGTCACCTGTATCTGCCTCCAGGTTGATTCAGTATAGCTTCTTGGAGAGAAATCAGACAGAGTTTAAAACCTAAAACTGCATAAGGCAGGGAGGGGGGCTGCAGAGATGGCCCCAGTGGTTAAGTAACTTGCCTGAAAAGCCTAAAGACCCAGGTTTGATTCCTGAGGATCCACATAAAGCCAGATGCACAGAGTGGCATATACATCTGGAGTTCATTTCATTTCATTTCATTTCTCTCTCTCCTTTCTGTTTCTCTCTATTGCAAATAAATAAATAATAAAATAATACCATGTTTGATTTTTTAAAAAAATCACAAAAAGGTCATAAATAGACATAAAGATTTTAACAGGAATTTTTAGTATAATGTGAAAATGTGATACATTTACAAGCTAACTGATGTTTAAACAGAGATGATAATGCAAAAATATTAGGCTATATTAATGACATGATATCATAAAGCTTTTGACACTGTAGTCTCAGATAGCACTTAAACATGACTGTTGTATACTAAGTTAAAGTGACTAGAAATCTAAACATAGTTTTTAGTTATGTATGATTTCTGCTTTTAAAAATGTTTTTTTTAGGGCTGGGGAGATGACTCAGTCTTTAAAGATACTTGCTTGAAAATCCTGCCAGCCCGTGTTAGATTCCCCAGTACCCACTTAAAGCCATATAGACAAAGTGACACATGTTTCTGCAGCAGCAAGAAGTCCTGCTGTGCCCATATTCTCTCTCTCTCTCTCTCTCTCTATATATATATATATATATATATATATATATATCCTATTTCTTGCAAATTAATAAAATATATTTTGTAAATGTTTATTTATTTGCATGGGGGGGTACAGTGCCTGGGACTCTTGCTGCAGCAAATGAACACCAGACACTTCTGCCCCTTTGGGCATCCCACTTACATGGGTGGCTTGGGAATTGAACCCAGGCCAGCAGACATTCCAAGCAAGCAACTTTAACCTGATCCCCAGCTCCTGATCTATTTGAAAAATAGATCTCAAGAAAAGGCTGAGAGTATCATATATGAACACAAATGACTATAATTATATATACATATATTCTTGAAAATTATATATATTCTTTCAATTATTCTGGGAATTTTTCAAATCATGTATTATGAATGTGCCTTAAATTTATCATAAAAATATACAGTGATTTTCCAAATGTTTGTCAAATACACATCTTGGCGAGTATCTTTTCACTCTTATAGACATTATTGATTTTAAGGGACTGTTATCACTGGCCTTCATGAGGACTTGGTATGAACTGGCTGTGTGAAGTCTCTCCCATTCCTCTCCCTCAAGCCTCTTCCATGGTAGCTGCTGGGAGTGGTCATGGGGTGTGGCATTCTGCCAGCTCTCCCACTTGCAGCTTCCTCTCCTGGCAGCTGGTCCCCCAATGGAGATACTGTCTAGGGACCCACAGGTCCCTTTTCTCAGACTTCCCTCGCCTGTGTTGCACACCACACAGAATGGAAAATTCCTTCTGAGCCTTTTGAAAGCACCAGCTTCACCTCAGGTACATGATAGAAGCAGGGGTGCGTGTGAGGCTGGAGCCTTCTCCCACACATGTATTTGGCCAACTCCATCACAGAACATTAAGCCTTCAGATAGGATACCATCTGCACAAAGTGTATTCAGGCCTCATTCCACTTCAGTCTCCTTGTCTGGAAACTTCAGCACATTTCTTTAGAAATTGCCTATGAAGACACCACACTTTCCTCAAGTGAGCATTGCTTTCTCAAAAGGAGCTCATTGTATTCTCATATGAGGACAACACATTTGTCCATTATCACTCCTTTAATGGTACCCTGACATAGCTGTGTTAAGGCTGTCTAATTTGTCTTGAGGCTTCTGCTTGTTCATTTGGGGCTGGAGGATGTCAGGTCCAATTAGGATGCCTCACACTCAGATAATTCTGCTGACAGAGTGGAGAACAGAAATCACAGAGACTGAGAGAAAGATATCCAGATAAAATATCCCCCTTTTGAAGGTCTCATTCTGCACAAAGTTTCATCCCTAAGGGCTGCAAGGATAACTCCTCTATGAAATCTGCCAACCTTTCTCCACCAATTCGGACTTGATGCATGAAACATCATTTATTCAGCTCATCTCTTAGAATGTGAGCAGTCAATAAAGAAAATTAACCATTATGATGAACAACAAATTGGCTGAAGCACAAAATATAAGAAATTCAGTATTTATTAAAGAAATTTAAAATAGTAGCTTGCACATGACTTCAATTGGACAGCTCTTCTGATCTGAGATGGTCTCATCCACTTCAGTTGAGCTGCTTATGAGTCTTCGGTTAGCTTATAGGGCACCTGGTTTTGACTGGCTTCAGGAAGGCTCAAGGAAATGGTTGGAATGGCAGGTACCCCTCTTCCCATTCTCCAGGAGCCTCTCCTGGGTGGCAGTGAATTCTTCTTGCATGGCAACTAAGTTCATAAGCAATAACAAAAGCAAACTCAAATGTTCAAGCATATGCTAGCAATGCTTGCTGTATATTTGCCACTATCTCACTGGAGAAAAATGAAAGAAGAAACTAAAAGTCCAACCTCAGTATTAGAAGGTACTTTCAAAGGAGAAAGCACAGAAAGATATTAAAAATTGGGATTATTACCGCAATCACCTTTTGTGGGAGCCTGCTAAGAGGCACGAAGAACATAGGGTTAAAGGAAAGTTGAGGCTGGCCTGAAACCCAATAATCTCATCCTTAGATTGAGACAGATAGGAGTTCGGCTTTGTCTCCTTTCTTTTATCCCAGAAACTCCAGCCCCCCCCTGGCAGGCCGCAAGAAACCTTGAGAAGCCTAGACACTTCCAGGCCTGAGTTTACTGGAGCTCACATACCCCAGCTGTAATAACAAGCCTGGGCAATAAAAGTTTAAAGGTCACAGTTCCTCTGCATCCATCACCATCCAGTATGTGCCTAAAGGCACATAATTCCTGCCACTTGGAGCTGAGAAAGCCCCCCCCCATTTATCTATGCAAACTAGCCATCCATAGGTTACTGGCCCCTGCCAATCCCTTCATGAACATCCACAGACCACCCTGCCCCTACCAATCCCCTTGCTGCTTATGCCCCTGCCTCTGATTTTTTCCTCTGTTTTCTCTTCTATATAAATGACCTTTTATGCATAATAAATGAGCTCTTCATTGTAAGTGCCTTCCGGGTGGCTATGCCCATTGGCTCACCGCTGTCCCAAGGCTCTGTCCACCTAGCCGCGTGGATGAACCGGGGTGTTAGTGTTCATTGACCCCCCCCAAGGAATCCATGAACAACAACCTTTAACAACAGTAAAGAAACTACATGTACCACTGTTCAGAGTACATGAAGCTCTCAGGTCCAAGTGTGCTCTAGAAAAAATAGCAACTGCTTATTGCTTGCTTTCATGTTTGGGAAATGGGCTTTGATAAGGCAGACATTGGTTTATGAGTCCACTGTCCTCCACTGCTTTCATTTTCTAGGGATGTTGTGATAAATGACCATTAGGTTGGTAGGGTTATAGTGGAAACTTGCTGTATCACAGTCCAGGAAGCTTAACTTTTATTTATTTTTTTAAATATTTTATTTATTCATTTTTCAAGCAGAGAGATACAGAGAGAAACAGAGACAGAGTGAGAATGAGTTAGAGAGAGAGAGAGAGATACCAGGGCCACCACCTGTGGGTCTCGCTTATGTGGGTCCTGGGGAATTGAACCCAGGGCCTTAGGCACTGGAGACAAGTGCCTTATCCGCTGAGCCATCTCTCCAGCCCAAGCTTAACTTTTAAAATCAAAGTGTCCCTAGGACTATGCTCCCTGAATGCCAGAGGGACTTTGCTTCTGGTGGTGCTGACAGACTGAGAATTCCTTGATTTGCAATGATGAAACTCCAATCTACCTCAGTCTTCACTTGGCCTTCTTCACTGTGTTTCCTTTGACTTGAAGTTTCTCTTGTATGGGTCTAAGGAGATGGCTCAGTGGTTAAAAGTGTTTGTTTACAAAGCCTACCAACCTGAGATTAAATTCCCCAGCCACCCACATAAAACCAGACCAGCAACAAGAAATTTCTTTTTGTGAGAACATGTATCATTGCATTATAAGTCCAGTCAAATCCAGTGTGACCCCTTGTAACTTAATGACAACTGCAAAAACAATAATTCCAAATAAGGTCACATACACATAATAGAATGTCACAAACCAGGTAACATATAAACAAGTTTTTTTGTCATAGTTCTCAAAGTTGGAAAGTCTGCTATCATGGCACCTGCAGAGTCAGTGTGTTGTGAGGTTCTGTTTCCTGCTGATATGAGGTGTTGGAGTTCAGGAAAGAGTTTTCAACCCCTGAACACTGAGTTCATGTCTGCTTTTAAACAAAGGATTGATAAAATAAGACTGAGAAGGATAATTATTAAGTTACCACATTCATTGAGTGAAGGAACATGGATACACCCACGTGTTCTGAGCAGAAGAGACGTGAAAAGGGAGTTAGAGAGGAAAGTGTGAAGGGCTCCCACCATGAGGGAATAGGAGTCAGGGGGATGAGAAGAAGGGGGCTCACCAAAACCCGGAGGTTCAGGAATCTGAGCTGCACAGCCAAGAGAGGAAAGAGTCCTCCTCTGGTAATTATATCTGCTGGCGCAGGTGAGCCAGACAGACAGCTGATTGGTCCATGACACCAAGTTCTGGGGTCTTAAACTTGACCAAACACAAGGCCAGGATTAGATTTGAATTCCAGTTAAGGAGACCTCCCCCACCAGGGAAGGGTTCAGGTTAGGGTTGGAGTATATAATGTTTATAGAAAAACAGATCTAGGGAACTCCTTTAAGAAGAGATAAGGAGAAGCCGGATTCTTCTCTGGTTTCTAGCAAAGTGGAGACTACAAGGGTGGGCCAAGGACATTCCTGCTGTTTACTTTTGGTGCTCCTTCACCCTAGCTGCCTCACTGCTACATAAGCGGTGGCATTCACTGTGTCCTGACATGCTAAAAGGCAAGACTGCTCTCAAAAGCATCTTTAAGAAGGGCACTAATTGCTTTCATGTGGGCTCTACCCTCATGACCCAATCACTGCCCAACAACCCTGTTGCCTAATAACCATAATGGTGATTAGATTTCAACCTGTCAATTTAGAGGAGATACAACTCTTCAGCCCATAGAATGTAGACACCAGGGAATATGACATTCAACATGCCTTTTGGGAAGACATAATTCAACCTACACTATTTACCTGGCTCTTACTAAGCAAGCTACAGAAGATCAAAGGCCTGGCAAGACTTAGAAGCTAGTAGCAACCTAGAATATTCAAGAATGAGATGGCACAGCTGGATGTCCCGATTCCTACTTTGTTCTTAAATATTTAAGAAACATATCCTGTAGATAGAAAAGTGAAGACATTTTGATCCTTAAAACTCACCATTGATGGAATTTGATGATGAAGAGGGAAGTCTATCTGATGAAAATCTCAGTTCTTCTCACTGAGACAGAATAGTTGAAAGCCAGGCAGGTTTCAGGCAGGGATAGAGGCCCAGAAGAAATCAGAAGATACCAAACACCTGGTTTCTCATCGTAGCACAAGACTGAACACTCCTCACTTGGATTAGAACTAGTGTCTGACATTGATTTACAATGCCTCCTGTGGTCCACAGTTGAACATCCCAGCCCCACCCAGATATGGTCAGACTCTATGATCCAAACTCCAGATCTAATAACAAATCAGAGTTTTCCCCGCCTACCTGAATCAAAAAATATAAAGTTGACGGGCTGACCTGTCTTTTCCTTTTCTTCCTGGATTCTCATTCGGTGTGGCCTGACATTCCCCCCACGATGAGTCTCAGTTCCTGGCCTGGTGGGGAAGGGAGACCTCACCCTGTCTTTTAATGTCTCTTTAATCCTAGTCGTTTGTCTGATGGTAAACCACTAGGGATCTGCCATGTGGGCTCTCCCTCTTTCCCTCGCTTCCCCCATGAGAAAGCTGGCCGCCAATGCCAAGTGTGTTCCCCTTTAATCCTAATTTCTCCACGATATCTGTTTTATAGTTCCTCGAATTTGCATGTGTGGATTCCACGCCAGATCTGCTACATGAGTGCTCCACTCTCACGGGTTCACAGCCCCTCGAAATCTTTCCTCAAATCTTTCCATGTGTTGGAAGCCCCTTCTGGTCATCACTTTCTAAGCCTCAGTTTCTCGAGTTTTCCATGTGGTCCCCAGCTCCATTCTCGTTTCACTTTCTAAAACCCCAGTTTCTCTGGCTTTCCACTTTTCTGAAATTTGTTTTCCACATAGAAAGTTCTAGTCTCCCTTTCCAGATCCTGATTCCCTTTGAATAAGCTCCACAAATTGTGATTTCTCCCCCAAATAAACTCAATAATTCATAATCTGTCCTTCTTGGTTCCATCTTTATTATTCATTAAAGACTAGGAAAGAACCTAAAACTTGGGATTCTGAAATCTGGGAAACCAGGCCCTGAACTCCAGAATTCCCGCATCATCACCACAATGTTCCACAAGTTGCCCTTGAATACCTCCATTGGCATTCAGCCTCTTCAGTTACAAATACTTGAAACCAGGTCCAAATTTATATTTCAAACATAAATGAACCTTAATCACTGAGGAGTTAATATTCAGGTTTCAGCCATCCTTAAACATCTCTAAAGTCGACTGTGCATGATCCTTGAAGGAGCCAGGAAATCATTTTAAATTCCAACGAGTCACTCAACAGGAGAGCCCTGCCCATTGGTTACACTGCATTTTTCACATCGCACATTATAGTTTTATCTTTAGAAGCTCAAATTTGGGTCTTTAAAAATATTTTCCATGTCTTTACTTAATTTTGAACATATGGAATATTTATGATAACTATTTTAACATTGTTGTCTGCTAATTCAACGTCTGTGTTACTTTGGGTCAGTTTTGAATGATATAACCTTATAGTATTTCCTCAGTGAGCCCATAGAGAAATTTCTCTTCTTCTCTATGTCTAAACCACCCTGAACGTGTCTTCTTTTTCTTATAAAATTACCAATCCTATCAGATTAGGACCCCATCCTTACAACCTCATTTTCAGCTTAATTACCTTTTAAAGCCTTATATCCAAATACAGTCATAATAAAGCTAGAGGCTTCAACACACAATTCAGGCCATAGAATCTATTATCTCACAAACTACTATTTATACACATTTCCTAGTTTATGATATATAAATCCTGTTCTTGTAACTCCATCTAATTTGTCAATGGGAATCACAATCTCTTTTGAAAATGAAAATTTTTACTTAATTCAATAGGAGCTTTATTTTATCCACTGTTTAACAAAATACACAATGGCAGAATGCTACTGTAAGCTCATCAATCCTTTCAAATAAATTTGTATTTTATTTATCTCAGAAATATGTGCATATGCATATATTTGAAAAATGATGATAGTTATATTTGTGAGTCATTATTTATTCTGTCTCTAGATAAAAGTTAGTGTGGAGTGTCAACCAATACAACCCTTGCAAATATAGTTCTATAAGTCAAATTATATACACTCAGAACCAAGACTAAAAAGCATCTTGCATTGATCTCTACACATTTTTAAAGTTGAATTTTAATGTAGCAGTTGATATGCACTAAACAGAATGATTGATTGTCAGAATGAATCAATTTAGTTTTATTTCATAGAGTTATGAGCTGGATACTCCAGAGGAATACTTAAATTTAGTAGCTCTGACTGTGCCAAGCTCACTGGCTTCATCTATGTTATCACTTTGTGTGTGTGTGTGTGTGTGGATATAGAAGTGTTAGCCGAATGATGACTAAAGAGCAAACTGAAAAGCTGCCTGTCACATGACATCCTCAAGGAGAAACACTAACTGCATGCTTTTGAAATCTGAGACTGAATTTTCCCGGCTCTCCATAAAATCTGTTCCCTCTTCTCGCTGGGCACACACTAGACCATGTCTCCTGGCTTCCCTTGCAGGTCAGTGCACCATGCCACTGAATTTTAGCTGCTGGGATATGATCCGAAGCCATTTCAACCATTTTCAAGCCTGGTGGGAAAAAAATGCCCCATGGAAGTAAGTGTCCCATGTTCTTTTATTCCTCTTTCAGTTGAGAAAGATAAGGGTGGCAATCCTAAAAATACACAGTACAGACGGCTAGACAAGACAGAAGGTAGCAGGTCTCTGAGTCTCGCTTGGAAGACACTGCTCACAAATAAAGATAACTACTTCTCTTCTTTATATAGAAAGGAATAACTCTTCATTGTGTTGAGGTGATATATATATACATATGAGGTGATATATATACATTTATATATACATATGAGGTGACATACATATATATATATGAGGTAACATATACATGTTATATATATATGATATATATATATCATATATATATATCATTACATTACTGGCTTTTCTCAGGCTGAAGAGTCTGAGAATCGGCTAGCTGCTCAGTCTACAAGGTAGGATGCTGCAGGAGTCCCAGGCTGGTTCTATTCCTTAGTCCACATTGTGAGGTTGAAGATGCTGGGTACTAATTTAGTCAATGAAACCTGGCGGTGGCAGCAGCAACAGGATAGAAGCACTCACCAGCGAGAAGCAAAGGCCGCCAAGCAAACCCATTAAACAGTTTCAGCGATTGGCCATACACAATATAACAAAGCCTCCAAATTCATTGCATTACCATTCAAAATTTTAAAATATTTCTATTCATCTATGTATTTGAGAAACAGAAAGAGGCAGACAAAAAGAGGAGGAGAGAGAAAGAGTGTTGGAGTGCTAGGACCTCCTGCCACTGCAAACTAACTTCAGATGCATGCATAACTTTCTGCATCTAGCTCTGTGTGGGTGCTAGGAATCAAAGATGTGTCATCTGGCTTTGCAAGCAAGCACCTGTAACTATTGAGCATCTCTCCAGCCCCCACTCATATTTTTATTAACTAATCAGAACAAAACAAAATCTTGAATATTGTGAATTTACTAAACTCTTGAATGTCTCATATTATTATTTTGTTCTACTTTTTTATATTGTTGTTTATCCTTCTTTTTTCAATATCTTTATTATTATTGTCAATAAATACATTGTATGAGCAAATCTTGTGATGATACCTCCATTTCCCTCCTCTCTGTCCCCAGCCCACTGGGGGCCCTCCTCGGTGGGCATACTGGATCAGTCCATGGGGTAGGGTGTTATGAATAGCACAAGAGGTAGCTAGCTTTTCCCAGCTTTGTGCATTGTTGCTGAGGGGGGCTGTGTCTCTCCCCCACCATGACTCTTACAATCTTCCTTCTTCTGCTCAGTTCCCTGAGTCATGGTGGGTGAGTTTTAGGTCTGCTTTATTATTGTTCTACTATTAAAGTAATGTATTTGCATTGTGTTTCTTGTAAAATTTGCTGCTTTTTGCAAAGAGAAAAAAATGAAACCAAAAAATAGCAAACTTGTAATAAAATACTCAAGAATAACCAGTATGAACTACCAGTTGTCTCACAGTCACTTTGGATTTCCTTTGTAATGAACTCCGAATCTTTCACACTAAATGGCATTCTCCCAATGCTGTTGAAAGAAAGCGCCATCCTTCCCGCAGTAAGAAACAAACACCTCAGGGTTCCCTCTTCCAAAGCATTTTATTAAATCTTCAAGATACCGCGTATAAGAGACAAAGATGTAGTGTTTGCTCATATCTACTGTGGTAGTTTGGATGTTTGTCCCCCAATAAACTAAGGAGTTTTCTTAAAACTTGGGCCTCCAGCTGCCTGACTGGAAGAGGTATTTGTCACTGGAGGAGGATCCCGAGATTCAGCCCTAAGCTGTGTTTGGGGACAGATCTGATTTCCAACCTAAAGATTGCAAAGACCTCTCAGTTCTGTCAAGGTCCCTGCTGATTTCATGCTTACTTGCTTGCTTGTGGTGGTTTCTTTCTGTGTGTGGATCTATGAAAGTGGGCCAGCCTCTTCCATCATTATGGAACTTCCCCTGGATCTATAAGCCTGAAATAAAACCCTTCCTTTCATAAACTGTTTGGAAGTTCATTCCAGCAATGTGGAACTGACTACCAATTAATTCCTGGATGTGTCCAAAAGAAGGGTGAGATACAGTACTCCTGTCCCACCATAGCCATGGACTGGGAGTTGTGGGACAGGTGAGCTGGAAAGGTTTTCAGGCTCTTCCCTTCTCCACATGATTCTCAGCTAGAATCCAACCCAGCTCAAAATCTACCTCTTGTTCACTGTGAGTTCAAGGCCAGCCTGAGACTCCATAGTGAATTCTAGGTCAGCCTGGGCTAGAGGGAGACCCTACCACAAAAACAAACAAAATCTACCTCTTGCATGAAGTTTTGCTTGGTTCCCATGCCACAGCAAGCTCACTGCACACAAAAGTATTTCTTATTCATATCATTCATGTGGTGTTTATTTTTAGCTGCACATGATTATTTTTCTTTTCATGTGGCTCTACTGAGATGTGCTAGGTAGATTAAAGAGCTATAGCTTTGGAGCAGCACATTGTTGCTTTTATCCCTTTTTGCACTCAGTCTAGCCCAGTACCTGCTCCCTAGTATGCTTATTTGACAACAGAAGAGATGAGTGATGCCTGCTGACTTAAGTAGTCCTCTCTGGCTCTGTGCTGCAGGGTCAGGGAAGCTCCATGAACAGCTGGGACACTGTGAAACCTCTCTTCTCCTTGTGGAACAAACGGCTCCTGGCCAGGCTTCCAGAGTGGGCTATTTACATTCTGCTCACGGCCTAGAACATGTCTGTAAGACCAATATTTCCAAGATGACATTGCTGTGGCAATTAAAGGGCTGAGTAACACTGGGTGTGATGATTTCTCAGTTGCTAAGAATAAAACAGGGGAGGGAGGGAAGAAGGGAGAGAAGGAAGGAAATGAGGGAAGAATGAATAAATGCATTTATGTTGG
>PVHP010049670.1:0-12102 GCA_004024765.1 Zapus hudsonius
GAAGCTTCCACTGGTGAGAATCCTGTGCTGGGAGGTATCCAAAAATTATTTTTTATTTGCAGGGAGAGAGAGGGTGTGCCAGGGCCTCTTGCTACTGCAAACAAACTCTAGATACATGTATCATTTTGTATATCTGGCTTTTTTTGTGATTACTGAGGAGTTGAACCTAGGTTATCAGATTTTGCATCCAAGAGCCTTAACCACTGGGCAATCTCTCCAGCCTCCCCCACTCCCCCCACTTTTTTTTTTTGAGGCAAAGTTATAAAATGATACCTGTCATTCAGGTTAAGGAATCACACAATCCTGTAGAATTCCCATGTAAGCTCCCTTATCCCAGAGGCCACAACTGACCCTGGAACAGTCCTAGGCTGGTCTTGAACGCCCTGTGATTCTCCTACCTCTGCTGGGATTAAAGGCGTAACCACCAGGCCTGCGTTGTGTTTTCTTCCCTGGGCTGCCATAACAAAGTACTCCAAGCAGTGTGGCTCAGATTTCTGGAGGTCAGAAGTCTAAATAAGATGCTGGCAACGTTGCTCTCTTCTGGAGGCTCTCTCCCTTTTCCATTCCAGATTTGGCCATCCCAGAATTCCTTGGCCTGTAGACACCACATTCCTTGCCCTGTCTCTGGTCTTGCTTTGTGTGTCTGTCTTCACACGACCTTCCCACAGAGACCCTAGAGACCCGAGTCATTGAATTGAAGGTTGGATGGATATGTATGTCTGATGTGTTTTTCAAATTGATAGATTTTTAAAAGGAACAAATACTTTTAGATAAAACAACTTTGTTGGTCATTTAGTACCAAATCTTTTTTTTCTCTTTAACGGTTTATTGAGATGTAATTCACATATCATACAGTATGCCTATAGTAGTGAGAGGTAGGCTCTCACTCTAGCCCAGGTTGACCTGGAATTCACTATGTTGTCTCAGGGTGGCCTCGAATTTACAGTGATCCTCCTACCTCTGCCTCCCCGGTGTTGGGATTAAAGGCGTGTGACACCACGCCTGGCCTATTGATTTTTTTCCCCAAATAGAGATAGAGAAAAGAGAGGCAGACAGAGAGAATGGGCACGCAAAAGAACTCCAGATGAGCGCACTGCTTTGTGCATTTGCAGTCTGCCTATTTAAAGGCCACACTGGTTTTTAGTAGAGTCACACAATTGTGCAATCCTTCCCCCAGTGAATGTTAGAGAGAGCATTATCAACATTCCCCATAAAATCTGGCTTTAGGATCCTAAGTGGTCAGTCCAATGGGCAGGATTCTAACGTCTCTGGCAGGTGCAAGTTCACGCTGCTTCACTTTCTCCACCTGAACAATCGGCTCTGAATCTACAGGTTCAACCCACAGTGGAGTGAATTTAGTCAGGCTTTTTTCTTGTCATTTATTCCTGAATAATACACTATGTCAGTGATTTACATGACATTCATGTTGCATTGGGTATTGTAAGCATTTGATTCAGTGTATTCTTTTTTTAATAAAACATTTTATTTATTCATTTTCAAGCAGAGATAGATGAGAGAGAGAGAGAGAGAGAGAGAGCGCACCAGGGCCACCACCTTGTGGGTCTGGCATATGTGGGTCCTGGGGAATTGAACCCCAGGCCTTAGTCACTAGAGGCAAGTGTCTTAACCGCTGAGCCATCTCTCTAGCCCCTAGTGTGTTCCTGAGGGTGTATCTGTGCCATGTGCATATACAGCATAAGAGGAACCTGAACGTCCTTATGTTTAACTGTGGAAGTTTCTGAAACTATTTCCATTGGATACTGAAGGGTTTCTCTTATTATAAATGAAATTGGCTGACCAAGTAACACTGCCTTCCTGCAGTCACTTGTTACATTTTTTGTGCAAAGTCTCATGACAACATCTGGCTTGGCTGCCATTTTCTTCCCAGCTAATACTCAGAAATGCCATAAAGCCCAAGGCACAGTGTGAAGCCCCGCTGGTATTTGAACCTATGAGTACCAGGTGCCACACGGTACCAGGCAGGGGTGTCTGAGCTACAGCAGCCCCTGGGATGTGGGTTTCTACTCTAGCTCCTTTCCTGTCTGCCCAGCAAATACCCCTGACCTTCACCCAGAGTAAAGTTAAGCAGAGAAGTAGACATAGTGGAAGGCTGATCCAAGGAAGAGAGGCTCTGTAGGCTCTCATATGAGGTTCTCCGCTAGGTGGGTCTCCTGGAAACCAGATGGGAGGTCGGGGGTAGTTGCATGTGCCTTTAGTCCCAGCACCAGGTTGAGGTAAGAGATCTCTTTGAGTTCCAGGCCGGCCTGAACTAGAGTGAGATCCTGCCTTTGGGGAGGGGGGAGCAAGAAGAAAGGAAGGAAAGAGGCTGGAGAAATGGCTAAGTGGTCAAGGCACTTGTCTGCAAAGCACAAGGACCCAGGTTTGATTCCTCAGTACCTATGTATGTCAGATGCATAAAGTGGAGTTTGTAGTGGCTAGAGGCCCTGGCGCATCCATTCTCTCGCTCTAATAAATAAATAAATAAATAAATAAATAAATAAATAAATAAATAAATAAATAAATAAATAAATAAATAAAACATTTTAGAAAGAGAAAGAGAAATGCAGAGCCCCCAGGGGTGCACACCTGTGCTAGGTCCCCCAGGTAGAGGACCATCACAGAGATTTCAGCCTGTCTCCAGCAGAGGCCAGGGATGCCCCCTGGTGGAGATGTACCTTCCTGATGCAGAAACAAAGCGTTTTTCTCCTCAATGGGCCCCTCAGGATCTCTGGGGCTGGCCTCTGGTTACTGAAAGCTGGGCCGGTCAAGCCTGGGGCTGTTTGTCTCCAACCTTAGCCTGTGATCAAAGTACGCATTATTGCAGTAGGTGGCACAGGAGTCTGGGCCTGGCATTCTCTTGAATTGGCTTCAAACTCTGCCTCTGCTGCTCATGCACTGGACGTGCTTGGGCCAGTTGGTTGTGCTAATGCCCAGCTTCTCATCCATCCACTGGGTGTAATTGGAGTTCTTCCTCACAGAGGAAGGTGTTCCTGTGCAAATGCCCATGGCTGTAATTGGTAGAAAGGGTATGTCCTATATGTCCTAAGAAAATGAGCTAGTGAGTATGTGTGGCCATACTTTCCTGACTGGTAAAGCAGAGTCAGTCCTACCTAGCTACAGGGTCGCCATTAAAACCAGATCTTGAGCCAAACGTAGTGGCACATGCCTTTAATCCCAGCACTCGGGAGGCAGAGGTAAGAGGATGGCTGTGAGTTCAAGGCCACCCTCCAGGTCAGCCTGGGCCAAGACCCTACTTTGGAAAAAAAAATCAGTTCTTGAATCTAAAATATAAGAATTCCCAGGGCTGGAGAGATGGCTCAGCAGTTAAGGAACTTTCCTCCAGTGCCTAAGGTCCCGGGTTCAATTCCCCAGTACCCACATATGCCAGACCCACAAGGTGGTGGCCCTGGTGTGTTCTCTCTCTCTCTCTCTCTCTCTCTCTCTGATTGGAAATGAATAAATAAAATAAAGAATTCCCAAGTGTAGGGGAACTACACTTAACGGGTGACTTTTTATGTGCGTATGTATGCACGTGTGTGTGCAGGTGGAGACCAGAGGACAACCTCATTCCTCAGGAATGCCGTCCACGTTTTCCTGAGACCGCCTTATTGGCCTGGAGCTGCCCAGTGAAGCCAGACCGGCTGGCCAGGGAGTCGAGAGGCCTGTCTTTGCCTCCCCTGTGCTGGAACTAGTACCGCACACAGCGTTTTTACATCGCTGCTGGAGCTTGAACTCTGGTCCTCATTCAGGGCAAGCAGTTTTCTGATTGACTTGCCTCCCAAGCCTAATTAAGGAGTTGCCTTTATAACTCAGTTCCTACTATGTGGGAAGCACTGTGTTTATTTATTTAACAAATATTAACCTGTCACAGGGCAGGTTCTGTGCCCAGACCTGGGGATGTAGCAGGGAATGAATGGGATGAGGCCATTCACCGGTGCCAGCATCGAAGCTCAGCAAGAACTTTGTGTGCTGCAAGGGTCGGCAGCCTTTCTTGGCAAGGGCCAGAGAACAGACATTTCAGGCTTTGAGGGCTATGAACTTTGCATCTCAGATGTTTAGCGATGCCTGGATGCATGCCTGTGTGTGTTAAGGAAACTTTTATGTAGACTTGGAGCTTTACATTTCATATAATTTTTCACATTATGAAATAGTCGTCTTTTGCCGGCCGTGCTGGCGCCCGCCTTTAATCCCAGCACTTGGGAGGCAGAGGTAGGAGGATCGCCGTGAGTTCAAGGCCACCCTGAGACTACATAGTGAATTCCAGGTCAGCCTGGGCTAGAGCGAGACCCTACCTCGAAAAACCAAAAGAAAAAAAAATAGTCGTCTTTTGATTTTGGTCATTGCCAAACAAACAAACAAACAAAGCAGTTAATAGAGCCAAGTGTGGTGGCTGAGGCAGAAGGATCTTGAGTTCATGGCCAGCCTAGGTTATATAATGAGCCCCTGTCTTTAAAAAATGAAAAATCGGGCTGGAGAGATGGCTCAGCAGTTCAGTGCCTAAGGCCCTGGGTTCAATTCCCCAGTACCCACATCAGCCAGACACACAAGGTGGTGGCCCCGGCAACTCTCTCTCTCTCTCTCTCTCTCTCTCTCTCTCTCTCTCTCTCTCTGCTTGAAAATTAATAAATAAAATATTTTTAAAAAATGAAAAACCACGGAAGAAAGAAGGAAGACAAGAAAGCAAAAAGAAAAACCTGTAGTCGGGCGTGGTGGCACACACCTTTAATCCCAGCACTTGGGAGGCACAGGTGGGAGGATGGCCATGATTTTGAGGTCAGCCTGAGACTACATAGTGAATTCCAGGTTAGCCTGGGCTAGAGCTAGACCATACCTTGAAAACAAAAGAGAGAGAGAGACAAGCTAGGTACCATGCTGCATACCTATAATCCAAGCATTTAGGAGGTAGAGACAGGTGAATCTCGGGAGTTTAGGGTCTATCTCAGCTACATAGTGAGTTAGAGGCTAGCCTAAGCTACATGAGATTCTGCCTCAGAAAACAAACCAAAAAGCAGTTGGCTGGATTGGTACTTGGACCTCAAGCTGAGCCCTGGTGAATGTATTCTTGCCCAGGATTTCATGCGTGTTAGGTCAACACGCTACCAACTGAGCTGTAGCTTAACCTGCTTTGCTTTTGCTTTTTTCAGGCAGGCAGGGTCTCACATTGTAGTAGTCTACATTGGCATTGAACTTCTTATATAGGCTAGGCTGTCTTCATGGTGATCCCCCTGCCTCAGTCTCCTGAGTGCTGGGGTTTTGAGAATGTGCCTTCATGTCCAGCTTTGGAGTTGGGTCTTTTTTTGTTTTCTGAGGTAGAATCTCTCTCTAGCCCAGGCTGACCTGTAATTCACTGTGTAGTCTCAGGCCGGCCTTGAACTCACAGCCATCCTCCTATCTCTGTGTCCTGAGTGCTGGGATTGAAGGCGTGTGCCGCCATGCTGGGCTGGAGTAAGGTCTTTTTAAAAAATATTTTTATTTATTTACAGAGAGCGAAAGAGAGAGAGAATATATGGGTGTGACAGGGCCTCCTACCACTTCGAATGAATTTCAGATGCATGCACCACTTTGTGCATCTGGCTTTACACGATTACTGGGGAATCAAACCTGGTCCGGCAGGCTTTGCAAGCAAGTGCCTTTAACTGCTTAGCCATCTCCCCAACCCCTGGAGTAAGGTTCGGAAACTGCCGATTTTCTAGAGATAAATACAGTCCCAGTGCTGTGACTAAACAGGCTTCTTCAGTAGGCAGAGCCTCTGAGGGCTGTAGTACCCATGTCAGGTCTTGGTTTTGGAAAGCTCACCTGGCAGCACAGTAGACTGGTGATGAAAGGTTAGTCTAGGAAGCCATTGAGGTCGCCTTGGGGAGCAGTTCCAGTGGACCACCCTGGGGTCAAGAAGACTGTAGTCATTGGCTCACAAGATGAGGACAGAGGGAGCCCATGGAGCCCCCCCCCCCCCAGTGCCCAGGAGCTCTGTGCTCTCAGGTGTGAGCTCTGTGCACATTCTGCTCCCAGGGAGCCGGCGATTGGTGGACGTGATGGACGTGAACACCCAGAAGGGCACGGAGATGAGCATGTCCCAGTTCGTACGTTACTACGAGACGCCCGAGGCGCAGCGGGACAAGCTGTACAATGTCATCAGCCTGGAGTTCAGTCACACCAAGCTGGAACACCTGGTCAAGCGTCCCACTGTGGTAGGTCACGGCCTTCCTGGTCCTTCTAGGTCATCCCTGCCTGTCCCCCTGCTGCCTGCCCCTTGAGATCGGGTGGCTGGGTGGGTATAGCTGAGGCTGGTCCCCTTGGGGATGGGGAGGGGAGGTAGGAGCCCTGATGTGACCTGGCTTGCAGGTGGACCTGGTGGATTGGGTGGACAACATGTGGCCCCAGCATCTGAAGGAGAAGCAGACAGAAGCCACAAATGCCATCGCAGAGATGAAGTACCCCAAAGTCAAGAAGTAAGACTGCTCGGTGGTTGTGGGAGTGGGGAGCAGTAGACCCCAGCCTTGGCTGCGGGGGTGGGGGAGGTACTGGCAGGGGAACTCCTGGCCCTCCCCAGGGTCCAAGTGTTGCTTCATAGGTAAAGGATTGAGCCCCAGCAGTGACATGAGGGATGGGGCACTGGATGTGGGCAGACTGGCACCTTACTTCCCTGGTAGGCAGGGCTCTGGTCCTGTGTTGGGTCTGGCTCTCCTTCCCATGGCCCTAGGGCTCCATGCTGGGAGTGGTGTTCTGAAGTGAGGCATGATAGGACCTGCCTTCATGTGCCTCTGTGTTTATATGTTTATGTGTTTGCAAGGACGTACCCTCTGTGGTCTCCTCCCTCCACGTGAGAGTGTGTCCAGGGAGTGGCCATTTCAGTGGGGCCTGCCCACAGTGGACACTACTTTTAGCATGAAATGAGCCTGAATCTAAGTGCAATGTTTTCCTTGGGTGAGACCTAGAACCTTTGACCCAGAGGAACTTTTTCAAACAAAGCTCTCAGGGTCAGTTTAGTCACCAGGCAGGAAGTTGGTATGGGGTGGGGAAGCAGGGGGGGACCATGGTCAAGAGCAGAAACCTCATTACACATAGCATGTCCAGAGACCGGTATTCATCATGGCCCTTCTTCACACCATCTGGAGGAGGAAGTCACAAACCCTGTGTTTCTACTACTGTCCAGGGCAGGGCTAGGGCTTCAGGAAAGAGTTGGTGCTGGTGACCTGGATTTCTTAGCATCTCTGTTCAGCCCTGCGGCCAGCAATGCCCCCAGAAACCCTGGCTTCCAGCTTCCTCATTTTCTCAGCCCTCCCTCTACTCAGTGCCTATTGAATGCAGATGGGTGCCAGGCTTTGTGAGGGAGGCCAGCATGTCGGCCCTAGATCACTCAGGTCTGTCTCTCTTTCTCATTAATCCATGGACATTTCTCTTCCCCTCCAAGCTGAAGCTCCATGTATGTCTTGGGTCTGAGAGATCTGGGCTGCATCAAAGGCTTTGAGAGGGCTCTAGGTGAGGGCTGGGTTTATTTCCAATTCTGTTCTGTTCTGACTCCATCACAACAGCCCTGAGGTGGGCAACTGAAGGGATGAACAAGAAAAGGAGGAGTTAGGTTCTCCTCACGGGATGCAGAGGACCTAGGAGGGAAAGGAGGGTGGCTGGTGGAGCCGGAGTAGAGGGCAGTGGGTGTGGGGTGGGAGTGGGCCAGGCTTAAAATAGCCTGATGCTACAGTTTCCATAAGAACAGGGTGCCATGGCTGGAGACTGACTGAAGAACAGTAGGCAACCTTTCTACAGTATTTTTCCCTTTCTCCTTCCCTTCTTCTCTCCCTCCCTCCCTCCTTCCCTCTCTCCTTTTCATCTCAGCATGTAACCCAGCAGGGTCTCACACTTGTGCTTCTTGTACCTCTGAGAGCAGGGTTCACAGTGTGCTCTACCACTCCCCACTCCCCAGAGGGGGATGTGTGATGGGCCACATTCTGCAAATCCTCCTGCTGTTTGGGATGGAGGTGTGAGGCGGCCACTGCCTGACCTCCACTGCAGGGGGAGAAGAGAGAGAATCACACTGGATACATATTTAGGAAGGAAAATAGTGATGTAGATTCCAGTTAAGTTACCATGTTAGGGTTGAAGAGATGGCTTAATGGTTAAGGCATTTGCCTGCAATACAGAAGGACCAGAGTTCGATTCCCCAGTGCCCATATAAAGCCAGATGCACAAGAGAGCGCATGTGTTTGGAGTTCATTTGCAGTGGCTGGAGGCCCTAGCGTGCCCATTCTCTCTCTCTCTCTCTCTCTCTCTCTCTCTCTCTCTCTCTCTCTCTCTCTCCTCTTTCTCTCTCTCAAATAAATAAATAAAATATTAAAAAAAAGAGTTACCATGTCCCCAGCATGATCTTCACTGTGTTGAAAGATTCCTTCAAATAGGAAGCCCTCTTAACACGTAAATCTCTCTAGTTACCAAAAGACAGGGCTCATGCATGGTTTTTAAAGCTTATGTATCTGGGATGCACTAGTGAGATTATGTGTCAGGTATTTGCAGATGCTGTCGGCATCCATGAGAACTTGTTACAGGAATTCAGCCTTGTTAGGAAGGACGTTGTCACCTTGGAGATAGTTAACTTGTTTGACTGGAAACAAATCAGCCTGGTTTGGAAGGCTGATTTCAGTTGTTCCTAAGCAAGGGTAAAAAATAAATAAATAAATAAATAAATAAATAAATAAATAAATAAATAAATAAATAAATAAATAAATAAAAGACCGTGATGGAGTCCTCTGGGACCTTGGGATGCTTCTGTGGAATTTAATTAAAATGACATTGTTTCTGGAATCACAGAGCTCCCTCCACTGGAGGTGCCTGCAGAGCTTTGACAGCTGACAGCCCTCCCGAATGGAAAGGAAAGTTTTCAGCATGGAGAAGGATGTGTGACCAACACCATTTGCCTTGGTGGTGAGAGGTCTAGGAATTTTAATGGGTTTCATTTGGGATCCTTGAGGCAAGGGAAGGGAACCGGAATCCAAGGGCTAGCTGCAACTTCTCAGGAGAGGAAAGATTTATAGAGTGTGTTAATGCATTCGTTATTTTATGGTCCACGAGGCTACTTTAAGTAGTCATCAGACTACTCTGAATAAAGCCAAATCCCCGTTCTCATGGAGCGTATCTTGTGGCGAGGGGGGGAGACAAGTGACAATAAGTGAAGAATGGAACTTCATAAGTGTCTCAGAGGAACAGGGAGCATGATGAGCAGAGAATGACAGGAGGTGGCCTGATGAGCATAGATGCCTCAGGTGCATTTCTGCCACTGCCTCCTTGCAACAACAACAACAAATAATAATAATAATAATGTAAAAAGCTTGGATTGTGTAAAGGTATTCATCTTGGAAAATTTCTTTTCTTTTATTTTTTTCGAGATAGGGTCTCGCTCTAGTCCAGGCTGACCTGGAATTCACTATGTAGTCTCAGGGTGGCCTTGAACTCACGGCAATCCTCCTATCTCTGCCTCCCGAGTGCTGGAATTAAAGGCGTGCGCCACCACGCCGGCATCTTGGAAAATTTCTTACACCTTGGTTAACAGCAACAATTCTTTGGTAAAATCTTTCTTTCAGTTGGTTATTTCTGCATACCCAGTATCCTAAAACTTAAACAGTTAAAAATAGAATTAAGGGCTGGAGAGATGGCTTAGCGGTTAAGGCACTTGCCTCCAGTGGCTAAGGTCCCGGTTTCAATTCCCCAGTACCCACATACGCCAGACCCACAAGGTGGTGGCCCTGGTGCCCTCTCTCTCTCTCTCTCTCTCTCTCTCTCTCTCTCTCTCTCTTTCTCTCTGTATCTCTCTGCTTGAAAATGAATAAATAAAATATTTTTTAAAAATAGAGGGCTAGAGAGATGGCTGAGCAGTTAAGGCACTTGCCTCCAGTGCCTAAGGTCCCGGGTTCAATTCCCCAGTACCCACATATGCCAGACCCACAAGGTGGTGGCCCTGGTGTGCTCTCACTCTCTCTCTCTCTCTCACTCACTCACTCTCACTCTGTATTTCTTTGATTGGAAATGAATAAATTAAGTATTTAAAAAATAGAATTAAAAAATAAAATAAAATTATTAGAGTCAGGTGTAGGGGGTCACACCTGTAATCCCAGCGCTTGGAGGCTGAGGCAGGAGGATCGCTGAATTCCAGGATAGTAGTCTGGGCTGCAGAGTGAGATGCTGTCTCAAAATAACCAAAGCAATTAGCAACTTAAAACATCAGAGATGACGTCACATTTCTGTAGGTCAGGAATCTGAAAGTGGCTTAGTTGGGGGGGGGGTTAGTGGTCTAACTCTGGGATTTAGGAGCTGTGTCAAGACCTAGATTTTGGTCAGATTCATCTGAAGGTTCCCCTGGGGTAGGAGGATCTACTTCCAGGATGGCTCGCTCAGGTCCTTGCCCATCGGGCCTCTCCACAGGGCTGGCTGAGGTATGGCATAGCATGACTGATTCCTGAGTGTAAGTGCTTCTGGAAAGACCAAGGAGGACTCGAGTCATCGCCTGTTTATTTCTGTTGTTTTCTTGTAATTAGTCCAGCCCATACTCAAGGGGACAGGCATTGAACATTTAACTCTACCCTTTAAAAACAAAAATGGTTCACTTTAGTTTTCCAGGCTGGCCTTGAACTCGCTGTGCAGCCAGTGTTGACCTTGAAGTTTTGATCCTCCTGACTGAATGTACACTCACTGTAGTGTGTGCTAGGATTACAAGCGTGTGCCAACACACCTGGTTTATGAGGTGGTGGGGATGGAACCCAGGGCTTTGTGCTAGGCAAGTTTTTTCCAGCACAAATTGAGCTATATCCCCTGAAAGACCTCTTAAAAAATATATAATATTTATTTATTTGCGTGAAAGAGGTAGACAGGGAGGGGGAGAGAAAGATTAGGTGAGCCAGGGCCTCTAGCCACTGCAAATGAACTCCAAATGCCTGCTCCACCTTGCGCATCTGGCTTTACGTGAGTACTGGGGAATTGAGCCCTGGTCCTTGGGCTTTGCAGGCAAGTGCCACCTCCTCAGCCCCCTCTTGTTGTTTTATTTTTTTCATAGTACTGGGATAAAAACCAGGGCAAGTAAGCAAGCTCTACCACTGAGCTGCAGCTCCAGCTTAGCTCTACCTCAAGAAGGGAGAAGAATCAAGGAATTTGTCGTGTTCTCCCCACCTCGTCTCCATGGTTTATGACATGGATGTACCTTACCTTTCTCATTAAGGGGAACCGGGCATCGTAATGCATTTCAGTAGGGATAGGCGAGGGTCTTCCCTCCTCTTCTGCTACAGCACAGGGTTTGCAGATACGAGTGTTGTGGGCTAGGGAGATGGCTTAGTGCATCGAGTGCTTGCTGAGCCCTTTACCCTGCTCCAATCCCCAGGACCATGTAGATGCTGGGGATTGTAACCCCAGTTTCTTGGAGCCAGGGAAAGGGAATCCCCAGGGCAAGTTGGCTGGCTAGACTAGCTGAAGTGGTGATCTCTGGGCTCAGGTCAGACACCTGCCTTTGTAATAAAAAAGAGCAATTGGGGCTGGAGAGCTGGCCCAGTGATTAAGGCATTTGCCTGCAAAGCCTAATGGCCCAGGTTCAATTCCCCAGCACCCAAGCAAGTGGCGCATTCATCTGGAGTGCCTTTGTAGTGGCAGGATTGTGGGCCTAGTCTCTCTCCTTTTTCTATCTTCTCTCTCTCAAATATTTTAAAGAAAGAGCGAGTGAGGTAGACACCCTACATTAACCTCTGGCCTCCATATGCACACAGATGCATACACATGCATCCACACGTGTGTTCACATGTATCATCCTCCCTCCCCAAAAAAGGGGAAAGAAATGAGAGGAGCTACTGTAAGGAAGATACACTGAGTCAGCAAGCAGTTAAGGAGCCCCTAAGCCCAGCAGAAAGGGGACGTCACATAAAGCAACTCTTTGGCCCATAAATAACTGCTACGTTACCTGCATTTTTCCTCGTGTTTTTTATACTACTTCCTGGAATGGGCAGGAAGACCTGGGAGAAAGAGAATGGCAGCCCCCCAGGTGCTGTCTCTGCCATCTCTGACTGGCAAGCCTTTCTGGAGACTCACTCTAACCTACCAAGTGGGTGTTCTGTCCTCTCTCTCCTGCCTCCC
>PVHP010049671.1:0-11735 GCA_004024765.1 Zapus hudsonius
AGTGAGTTTGGTCAGGATGAATTTGCACCCCTGCAGTGTTGTGAATAATTAGCTAAATGAATAACAGCATTCCTATGCTGGGGTTTGTCAGTACTCAGAGAGTAGCATCCACTTCTTTTCCATGAAGTTTCCCATGTGATCCAAGCAGTGTTCCTCCAGTCTCCTGCTGGCACCTCCTGATGGAAAGAAATGGAGCATTCTTCGAGAATCCCCTCATGGAAGACTAGCAAAGCCTCCTGGTAAAGTTGTCTCTTTGAGAGACAAGAAGCCAGCAGTCATTCTATAATTCTCCCATTCATTCTTTACTTATCCTAAATATTTTATAACAGGAGCTTTTAGTTTGTTTAAAGGAAAAAAAAACAACCCCTAGGTTTGCCAAATTAAAAACAACAACAACAAAATAAAACAGCAACCCTCTTGCAAAGACCATCTAAGAGTATGAAACCAGAGTTGAAGAAGTGCCTTATGAGCTTCTTTTTAACAACTCCTGTTAATCCTGGGCCTGTAACATTTATTGTCATAGAAAGTATGTGGTTAAAGTACTAATGTTTCAACTGAAATATAAAATTTATCGTCAATTTAGGGAAGGATTACTGAAAACAATGAAGCTATATAAATGCTATTTCATGTTACATACTCCAGTAACTTTTAGGAGAGGGTTCATATGTTTTGGCTAAAAAAATTAAAAGTAATATATAAGCAATTTAATAATAACAAGGCAATTTTTATTTTTATAGAAAGGGACTTTTTCAGTCTCTGCATTTGTATCTCTAAACCCTTATTAACTTTTAACTTTGATTTAAGTGAGCGTAGCTGTAGGGTGGTAATAAACTGTATGACTTTTAGTGATGATTTCAGCTAATTATCCAAGAATTCGGGAGAGGAAAAAATGGCTCGCCACTATAAACTGAATCATTTTCTCTGTTTTATCTGGTTTTTATTAAAACATATAATGGTGTATATAAGGACTTTAGCATAATGTTTGGCCCAAAGATGTGCTAGAGAATGGTTAGCTGACACAGTACATGCTTAAACCTAATGCCAGGACAGAGGTAGTCCTTTTGGGCTCTTTCTGTTTACATTACATTGTTCCTCTTTTTTAAGTGCTTGTAGTGCATCAATTGCATGAATATGCTACTAGATGCTACTAAATACTTCATTTCTCACTAAGATTAAATGTGTAATAGTTAAGAGGAACGAAAGTCAAGCTAGCTAGCATTCACTGATTTTCCAGTAATAATCAGTGCCTACAATTCATGACCCTTTTAGAACCAGATACTTAGGTCATGCCATGTGAAATTGCTTACATTAAATAAAAAAGCTACAATTTTTGTGTGTTTTAACCTAATGTTTTAATTCTGATGGTTTTCCAAGACAAGATAATTTCTTTAAAATACCAAGAGTGTCAATGAATTATTTTCTGTATATTTTTTTCTTAAACTATAATCAAATAAATTTGTATTTCAGGGATTCAGGTTTTCCTTTACCACAAAGAGGAACTCTGTGCTCAGCAGAAGAGCTTAGAATTAGTCAGGAGACCAGGTTTGCCTAATAAGGAGTTTCACACTTTAACTGATTGCCTGACCTCTTGTTCCTTGAACTAGGCTCGCCAGTAGAAAATTAGTGTCAAGTGTTTATAAATCTAAATAATCATGATTTGGCCTTGAGCATGTGTATTCATAAATATGTCTACCTTTTACCTGGCTTTTAGAACATATATTACATTGAAAATTATTATTATTAACAATTACTGCTTAATATTATTATGTCTAACTTGTCAGATTTTAATTCCAACAAGAATAGTTCTTTGTGTGTGTGTGTGTGTGTGTGTGTGTGTGTGTGTGTGTGTGTGTGTGTGTGTGTGTGTTGGTATATCTAATCAAGTTTAGGTTTGTTCTAGATGTTTATTGAATTTTTAGAAACAAATATTCTTAGAAATTGAAGTTAAGGACTTTGGAAAACTTTAAAACATTGTTTATATATTTATACATTTTCAAGGAGAGTTAGAGGGAATAAGAATGAATGGGTGCACCAGGGCCTTCAGCCACTGCAAAGATACTCCAGATGCATGCACCACTTTGTGCATCTGACTTTATGTGAGTACTGGGGAATCAAAACTGGGTCCTTAGGCTTTGCAGGCAGCACCTTAACCACTGAGCCATCTCTCCAGCCCTCCCCCTTTATGCTGCTTCTTGTTCACCAGTGTGATAGTCAGATGCTATATTTAATAACACATTTTGTTTTACAGATACAAAAGCTTTATTTACTGCCTTAAAGGGTGATAGGAAAGCACGTCATTCCTGAAAGAGTCAATATAGCAATGTATTATCAAGGTATTTGAAATCTTACGCAGATTCCTCAAAATCACCTGCGGATCCATTGGAGTTTTGCGTTCTGTGGAACTGTACCACAGTCTTGAGAAGTCTAATCAGAGCAAATCTGTTGCTGCTCTAGTCTCTGAAGATAATCCCCCTGAGTGTCAGGGAAGGTGATGACATAGAGTCATGCGCTCCTTTAGCTTAAGTCTGTTTCCCTTGATTGTGATTGTGGAGAATTTGAAATGAACAGGGGTTCTTTATTTATTGTTGTTGTAAACATTGATTAATCTTGATTAGATTGTAGAATATTTGAGTTTAGTGTAGTTTTTTCTCAAACTGTTGACTGATTGCAAGTTTCTACATGTCTCCAGAATGGATATGAAATCTGAACAAAAAAGGCTTGCATATTTGTTTTTATAAAGAAAATTGCTTGCGTCATTAGGGTTTTATAGTAAGTACAATTTTCACACTTACTTTACTGTGCAGGTTTCAGCCATCACAGTATTCTCTACCTGACAGACCCTAGCCATTCAAAATATTATAAATGTAATCACTGGTTTCCAGGAACTATTGACACTCTAGCATATGGTCCTTGGAGAGACATAATCCATAGTAGTTCAAAGGACAGCTTGATGACACACACCAACACTTCCACTTTCTTCAGTTCCTCACCTCTTCTGGGAGTCACTGGTGTCATGTCAGCTCTGGAGTGGTCCTTATCTCTCATTATGTCAGCTCTTCAGTCAGCCCATTGAGAACCAGGGCTTATCTCTCATTCTGATCCTTGCCTACTCCAGTGTTGTTTGTGAGCTCGCCTACCTTACAGTGAGCATAGCGTGCCCAAAGATGCTAGGCAGATCACTTGGAGATTGATGTATGAAATCGTGCCACAGTCTAAACAAGATCTATTAAGAGCAAATCTAATAAAGGTCGCTCTCTGGAGACAAGCCCTGCGAGCACAGGGGCCAGTGATGCCACAGAGTCTAGGTGTTCCTTGACTTGACTCTGCTTGGCTGCTTCCCTCTGGTGGCTTCCTTTTTGTCCTGTCAAATGAGACTGCTGGGTACCATTGTGGTAGTGATACCTTTGCAGTCAAGTTGGCCATTAGAAGCCCCCAGGGCTCCAGTGCCAGGAGCCGGAGACTATATTCTGAGCTCTCACAGAACTTTCCTCTGTCTCACAGCTCATGCCTTCTCTGAACTCTGCTTATGCCTGTAGGTTCAAGTCAATGGGATAAATGTGAGTAAGACATCATGCTGTATCTTGCTTTTGAGCTTCCTCCTACACTCTCTGATATCTTTGTTGTTTGACTAATTTCTTTTCAATTTATGGTGGGGTCACCTTACCAGTCATAATGGGGATGTCTTGTTGAGTAGACCTAGGCTCCAGCTACAGCAGAATCACTGCTCCTCTGGCTCCTAAGAACCTTGTTTGTGGAAGATACTGGAGTGCTGTTTCCCAAATTTATTCCTTCTTTTTGGATACATACTGGGATTGCATTCTATTGAAGTTAATTTAGCTGGGCCTCAGCCAGTGGAAAGTGGGTAGAAATAACGTGTCATTTTCAGGCTTGACTGATAAAAACCTTTCAATACTACCTTCTTTCCTTCATTCTTTTTTTAAAAAACATATTTATTTATTTGCAAGCAGAGAGATACGGTAGGGGGAGGGAGAGGGAGAGAATGGGCACACCAGGTCCTCTTGCCACT
Source organism: Zapus hudsonius (assembly GCA_004024765.1). Lineage (NCBI taxonomy): Eukaryota > Metazoa > Chordata > Mammalia > Rodentia > Dipodidae > Zapus > Zapus hudsonius. Next base: position 4,028 of record PVHP010049671.1, read on the forward strand.
GCAAATGAGCTCCAGATGCATGCACCACTTTGTGCATCTGGCTTTACATGGGTACTGAGGAATTGAACCTGGGTGGTTAGGTTTTGCAGGCAAGCTTCTTAACCGCTGAGCCATCTCTCCAGCCCCCTTCCTTCATCTTTACTTCATTCATTTCTTCCCTTTCCTCTTCTCTCTCTTCCCTCTCCTCTCCCTCCCTTTCCTTCTCTCTCTCCTTCCTTCTCCCCTCTTTTCCTCCCCTTCCTTCTTTCCTTCCTCCCTCTCTCCCCCTTCCTTTCTTTCTTCCTCTTCCACAGAACACAGAGGTCCTTGCGGCATCAGAGGAGGGCAAAGATGCAGAAAGGATGGATCTCATGTCCCTGAATTGGCACATGATAGAAAGGGCCTGATCACCAGGGACACCATTGTTGGATTAGCCTTTTGGATATGAAAACCCTGCAAATTTGGGAGGTTGGTTTATTGTAGCTGTTTTCATGACGTGCTTTCCTATCTGCTTCCGGCAGTTTTCAGCCTTTCCAGGCTCCCGCATCTGCAAGATAAGACATTGCTCCCTAGTCACCATTCTTTACGTGGAGGAGGAGAGAGTTTGAAGGTGGTCAGGGAGATCACATGCTGAAGAGCGCTTGAGCAAGCAAGCAAGCACACTGAAGGGAAAGGTCATCAGATACAGCAACACCTGCACCTTGGATGAGGGTAACCAGAGGTAACATCGCAGAGGCACAGAGTGAGGGAGAGAAATAAGTGGAGACAGCAAATGAAGTTACTCAGTATATTAGTTCCCAGCAACACAGGCACAGGAATGCAGAACTTGTGAAAACCAGGAAATTATTTGCTATTTGTGGCTTCTGGCAAAGTGGTCTTAGTTTATATCTTGTCTGTTGACTTACCGCAAATCTGAGCACAAAACTATTTTGCTGACCTTTCACTCTTAGCTGTCTCCTACTGTGGATAACAATATATAGTCACCACTACACGGTGACAGCTTATCTAGCACACAGGTGTTTAGTGGGGAAGGAGTTCATCACATGGAGAGTTAACTCATGAATGAGTTGTTCTCGCATCCAGGGAATGTTCTTCAGTTACAACTCATGAGGAAGTTGAGACCATGTGTCTTGCTTCTTAACTTGAAAGACGTTGTAGAATTCATTCTAATATAGGACTCTTCTCAGGAAACAGGACATTGGATAACATTTTCTGTTCTTAATGCTCCGTTGCTCTGTTTTTCTCTCTTTGGCTTTTCTCTTTGATAGTCTTTCTGTGTCTTGCTTTGTCATAAAAATAACTTTGGCTTTATAAAAATGACACACTAAAAGAGCTAGCAGTTGTATAGATGATTTTTTTTTAATAAACAGCTCTGGGATAGGAAAGTCATTCCTACACAGAGAAACAAGAACTCATCCAGGCACTTTTGATTTTATTCTTATAAAAAAGCAGAAAACTTATGAATCTCAAAAAAAAAAATGGAATGGTGAAAAAATTTTATTTAACATAAATACAATGTTAAAGGTTCCATTACTGATAAAGGGAAAAGACTGAGCTCAGATACAAACCTTACATCGTGAGTATCACATTCACTACTCGTAGTCAAGGTTCGGTTTTCCCCATGTTACAAGTGATGGTTAGGTAACTTGCCACGGCCACATGGTTAATAAGGGGTAGCATTTCTGCAGATTGCAGAGTGCACGTTTTCAACTGTTATCCTCCTAGATCAAGACGCAAAGAAAACTGAAAAAAAAAACACCCCACAACTTAAAGGATATAAGCAGCTAGTTCTCACCCCGAAGACTTATGTGTTCATGTACTTGTATATATGTAATAACAATGGCTCACAGACATTGCCTAAACCTGCTAAAAATTTGTAGCAAAATCAGTACAAATGTAATACCCCACAAGTTTCATTTTTTGTTTACCAGATTGGCAAATCTGTTCTTTGAAATGAAATGAGAGTTGATAAAATAGACTGAAATGTTATTTGTGTGGTGAAATGACCTGCTTTCTGCTGCAGAGAGTGGCTACTGATTATTTTTAGTAAGAATTGGGTACTGTGTATCTGAACCTTGAACCTATTTATGGTCATGGACTTGATAGTCATACTTTCATCAGCAGCAGGGCAGGTCACATATAGCAGCTCGAGGAATTCTCTTTAGAGACCTGTACTCTAATGAAGCTGGAAATCTTTTTTATTTTCTTTTTGAGATTAAGACTTTATTGGAAGGAGAGTTGGAGGGAAGGGGGAGGGATGGGGATGGGAGGAGGGAGTGAGGAAGAGGGAGACAGAGAAGAGAGGTGTGTACATTAGGCTGGGAGGCAAAAGGAAGAGAGAGAGAGAGAGAGAGAGAGAGAGAGAGAGAGAGAGAGAGAGAGAAAACAAGGAAGATATGTTCACCCGGAGCAGGTAAACTGAGGTGGAGGGAGAGAAAGAGTAAAGCTGGGCTTCTTAACTTACGCTTAAAAAGGAATTATAGGGCAAGTCAGTATGAAGCAAAGTTAGAATTTATTAAGAAAGAGTTTTACTATATCTCTATACAAAAGCAGGATGGAGGAGGGAGGGAGGGAACAAGAGAAGAAGGAAGGGAGACAAAAAGAAACAGTTTTTGCGCCAAAGGCAAGAGTGGTCACTGATTTCTTAAGAGAATTGTATTTGAATATGTTAACAATAAGCTATATAGGAGATTTTGGTGCCCTTTAAATTTACATTGTTCAACGGATTTCAAAGATTAGACAAATATGTTTGATATATTTATTTTTATCTAATGATTTTTTTAGCAAATGAGATTATAAAATTGTTTATTAGGTGCACTGTACAGGCTTAGAGTCTGATGAGATAAAAAGGTCATAGGAATACTTACTATACACAGGTCAGAAGAAGGTCGAAGCATGTTTTGATGGTAAACATGGTTCATAACCTTGTTTGGGAGAGTCTCTTGATTCTCAGCCAGCAAGGGTGAGGGGCTCCTTGTCTTTCCCATGTCTCCTTCTTCACTTTCCTTGTCTTTCTGCCTTTCCGCAATGCCTCTAGATATTCATAAAGTCTCATAGAGATGCAATATATTTGTAATAAAAAATTGTAATACTTCTAAAGCTATTTAAATGTTTTATAGAAATCATTGAATGACCCGAAGCATCCTCATATTCATGAAAAATATGTTGTAAAGAATAATGTCAATTCTGATCATAGATTTCTTATGTGCTTATATGTGCATCCAACTCCAAAAAGTTTTATCAAAATGTTAACTCTGTGTATAGATTTTTTTGTTTACTTTATTTGATTCATTTTTATTTCTAGTTTGTGTGTGTGTGTGTGTGTGTGTGTGTGTGTGTGTGTGTGTGTGTGTGTGATTTAATTATTTGCAAGGAGAGAGGAAGAGCACCAGGACCACCAGCTTCTGCAAATGAACTCTGGATGCATGAGCCACTTAGTGTATCTGGCTTTGCATGGGTACTGGGGAATCAAACCCAGGTTACTGGGCTTTTCAGACAAGCACCTTCACCACTGAGCTGAGCCATCTCCCCAGCCCTTTTTATTTTCTTTTTGAGAGAGGCTCTCACTGTGGATCCCAGGCTAGCCTGAAGTTTATGACCATACTGCTTTACCTCCACTGTCCTAGGATTAGAGGCATGCATCTTTCAGCCCACTGCTCTCTATATTTTTAGTGTTTAGGTTAGAGGTAGGTTTTTATCTTTAATTTCCCATATATTTTAGCAAACTATGTGCAATGGATGAGTCTTCCTTAATTAGGAACAAGTTTTATTGCTCACACAAGGCATATACTTATTCATAATAAAGATATTAAAGTTTTAGTCAAAAGAATCAAATTTTATTTTTGAAATGATTCTGGGGAGTCCTTTAGAAAAATGCCTGTGATTTCAAGTTATTATTTGTTTTGGAAGGTCGTAATTGTGCCTAGCTAGGAACAGGGAAATGAAAGAGAGAAGCAGGAAGTGAGGAATTTCATCATCGTTATGGGGGAAAGACACTTCCTATATGCTTCTGTTGCACCTATGCTAAGAAGATGGGTGCAGTCACTTGTGTTTTAATAACAATTCTGGGAGTCATCCTCTGCTGTTAGCAGTTTAGCAACCAGAATCCCTGGTTGGAAGCATGACAGCTCACTTGTGCCTTGTAGGCATGGCTTCTCCAGCAGTCTGCCCTGGCTCAGTGAGAATTACAGATTAAAGAAAGTTTCTCTGTAGTATAATTGAAATTTAGGATTATATGTCCATGTTGTTGTTTCTAGTAAAACCTAAAATTGCCATCCTTCTTACAATCTTTCCTCCAAGTGCATCAGTTTCTCAAAATATTGTATTTAAAAGCACTGTATGAATTGATTACACAGTTTGCTGCTATCTGGACAATAGATACATTCAAAACATTGTGTGTGTGTGTGTGTGTGTGTGTGTGTGTGTGTGTGTGTGTGTGTGTGTGATCTGTTTATTTCCAACAACAACCCATGGAGCAGGAATGATTTTTTTCAGAGCCAGTTCCCTTTGGGGCAGCAGCCTGTGGGAACACTTCTGTTTCCTTTTGACTTCCTGTGTATTTAAAGAACTCTTAGCAAGAACAAATGTTAATGTATGTAGTGATTTCATTTTCATTTCATTTCTCTTGCAGGTAGAAATGAAAACATTATTCCTCTCTGGCTAAGTGTAAAATGAATAAAAGGCTTGTCAAGTTCATAGGTAAAAGTACAGATGAAAGGCTAAAATGAAAATCGACTACTGAAACAGAATCTGCTATTTTTTTTCCATTTCTGAATTACAGCAGGGTAGGCGTGACTCACTCAAGGCTACATAAAGTTGAGGGTCTGGAATGTTTCTAAGCTACAGCTCACTCTTCCCTTTGCCTCCTTTCTGCTAGCTATGGTGCAAGTGGCAGCCGATTTCTCCACTTCTTCTCTGTTTTGTCTGGTTCCCACCAGAATGTTCCCACACTGATCACCTCCTAGACTGTAGGACAGCTCTTCACCCTCGAATCTCCCTTTCTGTGTAGGGCAGTGCTCAGTGCATATTTACCTTGGCTATAGCCTCTCTTCCTAGCATGCAGCAATCCAGAAGGAACTATAAATGTGGGCAGCTATCATAAATATTGGTAGAAAATTTTTAAAAAAGATTAAGAAGTTATTAAGAAGCCATAAGATTTTACAATCATGTACCTTTACCCACTGAGCAATCTCTCTAGCCTCAGAAGGAAAAAAAATAAAATACTGATCTTCTGTTTCTACAAAAAAAACTTTAAATTTAAGCCTTTTATTAGATAGTCCCACCACAAATCCTTAGTTCCCAGCCTCCTTCCAATGCAGTGACATTCCTTTCTCTCCTCTGAAGAATCCTTTGCTTTTAATCTCCACAGTAGAAACCTCCTCCCTCCATTAGTGTTGTGTTCATCAGACACAAGACTCAGCCAATGATGAGTTTTCCAGCATCTGAGTGTATCAGTCCAAACTAACATGGCGAGAGCATGTGGGGCGGAGGAATTGATGTAGACAGTATGGGATGCGGTTTGCTTTCTGTATCTCAAGACCTTCCAATGCTCCTTGCTAGGGTAGATATTGGACTGTGCATTCAGATTGCTAATGAATGGAACCATCTCCCCCCAAACACACACCTGCACACCCCCCCCCCACAATTTTCTTCTTCTATAACGCACAATAATTCTAAGACAGGAATCTAAACCTGTATTGGGTTAGTTTGGACTCTGAGTTGTATATGATAAAAATCCTATTGAAGCTCCCAGTAGAACAAATGCTTATTAGGTATTAACTATGTGCAGGTATGCTGTGTGGAGGGCCTCACATACACAGTAATATTTTATTATTATAACTTTATATTAACATTTATACACCTATATAAAATATATTATGATAATAATCTTCTTCCATTACTTTCTTTTTCCCTCCTCCACCCCCATCCAGAACCCCTTCTTTCTAACTATTCCCTCTATCTAGATTTCCTATTTTTGCTCCTCCATCACCCATGACCGCATGCGGCTATGCCTGAAATGTGCAGGTATTGCACAGTAATGACAGCTACTGTGAGGTCGTGAATGCATTGGCCACTTCGTGTCCAGAAGACAGCATTCCAAAGCCCTCCTCCCCAGCCTCTGGCTCTTACATTCTCTCTGTCCCTTCTTCTACAATGTTCCCTGAGCTTTAGAGGCTGTGAGAGAGATGTCTCATTTAGTGCTTAGCACTCAGTGTCACGTCTTCTGAGTACTTTTGAGTCTTCCCAGGAGTCAGTGCCTTCTGCAATGTCCTAGGCGGGAGGTATTTGTTCTCAGAAGAGCGAGGTACTGAGAAAATAATATATAATAAATATATATAATATGTAATAAATAGCTTTTAGAAATTATTTCCCCACATTCTCTTTGATTTTCTTATTTTTGCTAAATTGTTATTTGTTTTTAAGTAATTTTATGCATGGCCAACAGCAGAATAGGAAAATTAATAAGTAATGAAGTTGACTTGAAAATTGCTCACAGAAATATGAGTGATAAATGCAAACCATGTATGTATGTAATTTAAATATTTCTTGCTGCCACATGAAGAAAATTAAAAGAAATTTATTAATATATCTTATTGAATTTAACACACAGTTTCATTTTTGTGTGTAAACAGTACAATCATTATTAATGAGATATTTTCTGTCTTGAGTTATTTTCTGTCTTTTATTTTTCTGTATTATTCTGTATTTTATTTTTCAGAATCTAGTGTGTGCCTACACTTTTGGCATCATAGATGAGCATTGTTCCGAAAGTAGACAGTTTAAATCTAAGGAAGAGTCATGTAGTCATTTTTGTGTTAGGAATGAAAAATAGTACTTGAAACTTAAACTTTAATCTCTCTCTCTCTCTCTCTCTCTCTCTCTCTATATATATATATATATATATATATATATATATATATTTATATATATCCAGAGACAATATAGTTTAACCTCTTGGCCAAGTTAAAGTATGCCCTATTGAATACTTTTATTTTGTGTGTATATATCAATGATAACTACTTCAAGTAAAAAGAGGTTGATAGTATGTTCTTTATTCAAATATAATTACCGAGACATAAGTAGGAAGATGGCTGTGAGTTCACACATTTACGGCTTCCAAAAGGAATGTAAGAAGGGTTCTTACTGATTGTATTTTTTGGAAGAGATTGTGGGGAATTGGTATTTTTTTCCTCTTAAATGTTGGATAGAATTAATAGTTAAACTATGTAGTCCTGGTGCATTCTTTTAATTAATTATTGGTATTTTTAAGTTGGGGAATTCTATTGATATTATCAGTTTCTTCACACACACACACACACACACACACACACACACACGATTCTTTTGCTTCTGTAAATGTACCTCAGGTGATTGCACCACTTTGTGTCTAGCTTATGTGGGGGAATAATAGAGTCATCAGATATGTCAAACAGTCCAGCAGGAAGTAGGGCTTTGCCCAGCTTGGCTAGAGAAGGTTTCCTAGGAAAGCTAGTTATCGAAATGAAGACTAAAGGAAGCAGTACTTATCCACTTGCATTGGATTTAACCTTTAATTCCAGAACTCAGGAGAATATAAGGTGATCTCTGTGAGTTCAAAGCCAGTCTGAGGCTACAGAGTGAGTTCCTGCTTAGCCTGGGTTAGAGTGAGGCTACCTTGAATACACAAAACAAAACAAAACAAAGAACGCTGAAGGTTTTTCCCTTACCTGGAAAATTACTTTGGAATGTT
>PVHP010049672.1:0-12159 GCA_004024765.1 Zapus hudsonius
AAAAAGAGGTACAATGTAATTGTTTTTGTTGTCTCTTTTTTTTTAATTTTTTTTTAAGGGGGCTGGATATAATGGTTCAGCTATTAAGGTGCTTGCTTGCAAAGCTTAATGCCCTTGGCTTGATTCACCAGTTCCCATATCAAGCTGGATGCAGAGTAGCAGATGTGTCTGGAGTTTGTTTGCAGTAGCTGGAGGCCCTAGTACACACCCAATCTCTCTGGCTGTGTCTTCTATTTCTCTGCTTGCAAATAAAGAAAATATTTTTTAAAAAGATAGCATGCTCTGTAACACATATACTGATAACTGATTCATTAATAATCCAGAGGGTCATTTAAGGATTTTCATCCTTTTCCTACCATAGCATAAAGACTTTCCTTAAACTTTCTGTCCATTTCAACTTTAATTTGTTCATGCTGGCATCTTGCCTTTACCACTTGGTAGCTGAGTAGCTTTAAACAAGCCATTTACTTTCCTTCCCCTGTCCCCAGGTGGGGTCTTGTCTGTAGCTCCAGGCTGGTCTCCTCCTTCCTCTGCCTCCCAAGTGCTAGGATTAAAAGCGTGCCCCACCATGCTCGGCCATTTGATTTCCTTAGGAGCTACCAACGAACCTACTTTCCTTCCTTCTCCCCTCTCTTCCTCCTCCTCTTACTCTTTTCCTCTCCTCCCCTCCACTTTCCTTTCCTCCCTTCTCTTCCCCTTCCTGTCTCCTTTCTTCTTCTTTATTTTTTGTGTTATGTTTACAGAGCTTCATGTAGCCCAGGCTGGCCTTGAAACTTGCTATGCAGTTGAGGATGACCTTGAACTCTTGATCCTTCTGCCTCCTGCCTCTACCTTCCAAATGCTGGGATTATAGGCATGCACCACCATATCCAATTTTAAGATTTTTCTTAATTTATGAAATTGACATTGTAGTAATAGCAGTATCAGTGTTGATGTAAGGATTAAATTATTAAGTAAATGAGATGGTATGACAATGACCAGGAACATCAGTAGATGTAAATGGTCTTCATTTTTTAATTATTCACTTGTCTGGTACAAGATTTTAAAACCCATATCACTTTGCAGTAGGTACAAACAGAATAATGAAATATTTGAGTCACTAAATGTTAACATTACCAGATGAATGAAGTCAAACAACTCTGCTACAAACTAGTGTAATTTTGCACTGTTTAGTGTCGTGTTCTTTGAAATTTTGTGCCCATTTTTTGCATTGTGTGTGGGGGTGGGTATATGGGTGAACATGTGTGCAAGTGCACATCTGTGTGGAGATCAGAGGACAACCTTGGGTGTTAATTTTCTGGAAGGTGGTCTACCTTTTTTTTTGGACAGTCTCTTAATTGGCTCACAACTCATTGGGTACACTGTAGTGGCCAGTGAGGTTCCAGAGACTTCAGGGAGTTCACATCTCCTCCATACTGGGATTATAGGTGCTCAGCATTTTTATATGGGTACTGGGGATCAGCCCTCATGTTTTGTGAGGAAAGCACTGCCCACAGAGCGCTTTCCCTGTTCCCAGTTTTGTGGGGTTTTTTTTTGTTTGTTTGTTTGTTTGTTTTTGAGGTAGTGTCTCACTATGTAGCCTCAGGGTGGCCTTGAACTCATGGTGATCCTTCTACCTCTGCCTCCCAAGTGCTGGGATTAAAGGCAAGCGCCACCACGCCTGGCCAGTTTTGTGCTTTTTATTATGTTAAAGAAAAGCACAGATAGTCTGGTGATAAACCTCATGATGAAAATACACTTTTCAGGCTGCGGAGATGACTTCATGGTTAAAGGCACTTGCTTGCAAAGCTTGACAGCCTGGGTTTGATTCCCCTGTATTCAATATAAAGTTAGTTGCACAAAGTGGCACATGCATCTGGAGTTAGTTTGTTGTGGCAAGAAGCACTGGCATATCCCTTCTCTCTCTCTCTCTCTCTCTCTCTCTCTCTCTCTCTCTCTCTCTCTCTCTCTCTCATAAATAAAAAGAAAATGTACTTGTTAGTTAAGCCTCTGAGTTGTAGTGTTGCTGAGCGTGCATTCAGTGTTCATGAATCAACAACACATATTAACTAAGGCCCTTCAAACAGAAACATGTAAGAGAAATTTGTACTTCTTGCTTAATGAAAATAGTATGACTGAAGGCTCCAAAGAACTCAGCCTTCTGTTTTTTCCAGGTAAATTGGTTCAGTATCCAATAACGGTTTATGGAACCTTCTTATAACATAATAACCTTGCACACTTGGAAACAACTGTTCATTTTTATTATTGAGCTTTAAAAGTGGTTAAACTATGCTGATGATTAAGAAATAATGTGTTTTAATTACATCCAAAACCAATGTGGCCTCAGTCTTAATAAATCAGATATATATGGCTTAAAGTGAGGCATCCTCATTCTTTTCTCTTGTCGTTGTATAGATGTAATCCTGGCAAGCTTGGAGAATGGTGATGTTTGAATACTAACAGGGAAATATGCTCTGTGGTATTTCTTTCTTTATAGCTTGGTGTTTCACTTAGCAGTTTGGGAGCTATACCAGCAGCTGCATTAGACCCCAACATTGCAACACTTGGAGAGATCCCACAGCCACCACTCATGGGAAATGTTGATCCTTCTAAAATCGATGAAATTAGGAGAACAGTCTATGTTGGAAATTTGAATTCCCAGGTAACTTAGAAGAAACCACTGGCAGTAGCTCTTATTCTTTCTCTTCTTAAAATTGTATCAGTTGCTAAATGATATTCACCTGAAATTTAAAAGACAGGGTGTGCTCAATTAAAGTGTCACTCTGCTTCCTCAGACAACTACAGCTGATCAACTACTTGAATTTTTTAAACAAGTTGGAGAAGTGAAGTTTGTACGGATGGCAGGTGATGAGACTCAGCCAACTCGGTTTGCTTTTGTGGAATTTGCAGACCAAAATTCTGTACCAAGGGCCCTTGCTTTTAATGGAGTTATGTTTGGAGACAGGCCATTGAAGTAAGAAATCCTCAACAAAGAAATTTTAATGATTTTTGAAAAAATTTAAAGTGTGTGTGTAATTAAGGCTTTCTCTTTTTAATAGTAATTGGCAGTTTGTGGATTGGAAGACTGAAGTATAAATGAAATGCAGAACATTTTAGCCTTTAAAGTCCTAAAGATATATTGAAGACATTTTTTATTTGTATACTGTACATAATGACTTTGGGTCTTTTTCTATAAACTTTAACTAGTCAGATGTTACATGATTCTAGGCAATGAAAGGCTTAACATGTGGATTGAACTACAATACTTCTAGTAATAAGAATTCCGATAAATTCCAAATCCAAGAAGAAATAAGTATTTAAAGTTTTTAACCAGACATGGCAACTTTCAAGGTCATCTCATATTCTTGTTTGTAAAAATTTGATATGTAGCAAGACCAGACATTGTATTTCATGCATATTTTAAGGCAAACATAGTTTTGTCTTAGGTTTATAGGTGATATTTTAATTACATAGATGGATTAGGATTTTACTCTTAAGAGCATCAGGGACTCATCTTAGTATTGAAGGGATAGATAGAGACACATTGAGTTCATTTGTGTGTGTCAGAGTAGCCACACTTGCCAAGGGGACATTTACCAAATGCCACCCACCTTTGAAGCTATGTCTGACTTAGACATGGGACAGTGTCAAATAAAATGTTGCAGATAATATCCAGCTTCTGTCACCCTGCCAGGGTGCACAGATTATCAACAAGATCTTAAAATCTAAAAATCGAAGTTTTAATACTGGTATCAGATTAATTTATTCTGAGGTATGTGTACATTATCTCTGGTTTGGGTGTTGAAGAAGTGGGCTAGAATTTAGTTTTTCTTTTGCCTTTTTTTAAGCAGGAAGTGATGGATGGTGGTAATGAGATTAATCATGGTTTTCTTGAGGTTGTTTGGAGATTTTCTATATTTTATATCATTTTTAATATGGCTTGAAATAGCATCAGTTTATAAACATTTATGTCATTAACATTGAATTGTTTCATGTTTTAAATGTGGTGTGCATTTGTGATTTGCTAATGTTTTCAATTTAGAATAAATCACTCCAACAATGCAATAGTAAAGCCCCCTGAAATGACACCTCAGGCTGCAGCTAAGGAATTAGAAGAAGTCATGAAGCGAGTACGAGAGGCTCAGTCATTTATCTCAGCAGCTATTGAACCAGGTAAGGCCCTAATGTTGTTGCACAGGTCGTGGATTACAGATCATAGACTTGTAGATCTGGAAGGAGTTTTAGAAACTAGACTGCTCAGGCCCTTTGTTGTATGAGAAGGAAGACTAAAACTTAGAGAACAACTCAGTACAGCCTCCTTTTCCCTAATACTGAACTGAGGGAATTAGTTCTTCATGATTCATTGTTCAGAATTATCCTGCTGAGGCTAAAAAGCAAGTAAAAATGTTTAAAATTAACAATTAGGGAAGTTTAAAGCTAGAAAAGTGAGACATGATTAAGAAAAAAAACACAGATACTCAGTTTGAGCAAGTTAAAGGAATACTTATTCACACTTTGTGTTTTTAAATAAAATAATTTATAATCCAATCTAAAATGTTCAAGTGATTTATGTTTGATCGGATGTTTTAAATTAACAATTTAAGCTTCAATTCTAACAAATACAGGAAGGGTTTAACATCACTGTCATAGGAATTACAGACATGTTTTAGTCATACGTTATGGCAGCAACACAGTATTACGAACAGCTGTTTATAATCATCTGGTTTATATGTACTGCTGCAGGGTGGCTGCACTCAACGAGTTTATGCAATGACTTTCTTGGATGTTTCTGAAGGATAATTGCACAGGAGGAGGATGTGCAGAGAGTAGGCCCCTTGCACTATATGTGGTACATTCCACTTGTGCCTAATTATTAACTGGGATCTTTCCTTGTTCTGAGCTTACACTGCAAAGTGGTTTTTTCCTCCCAGAGTCTGGAAAGAGCAATGAAAGGAAAGGTGGTCGATCTCGTTCCCATACTCGCTCAAAGTCCAGGTCTAGCTCAAAATCCCATTCTCGAAGAAAAAGATCACAGTCAAAGCACAGGTGAGAACTTTTATTGTCATGTTCAGTTATTTTTAGTTTTGCATTTAAAATAGATGATATGTCAGGAATGGTTGTCCAAATATCAGAATATAGAAATTTCATTAGTATTCATCTGGGACCCTAATATTACTGTTACTGTTAGATAGTCTGATACTGTACTGTAGCTAAAAAAATCAAATTTTGTCTAATTTATATCTGATTTTAAAAAATTTTATCTGTGTGTGTGTGTGTGTGTGTGTGTGTGTGTGTGTGTGTGTGTATGGACCCACCAGGGTCCCTTACTGCTGCAAATGAACACCAGATGTGTGTGTGCCCTTTTTGCATCTGGTTTTTTGTGGGTGCTGGGGAATTGAACCTGAGCTGCCAACCTTTTGCAAGTAAGTGCCTTTAACCTCTGAACCACCTCCCCAATTCCTATACTAAATTCTTAATATCCTCCGTACTATTCTACTGTACTTACATAGAAGTTTACATAGAAGTTTGTTCATGGAAGTTGAACATGGACGTGGGCAGTCTGCTGTCATTCTTCCTTTTGAGAAAAAGGAGCACACTTAATAGCTAATGATGAAATGCCTATTCAAGCAGCAGCCTTTTTGTTTTCTCCCAGTCCACTTTGGGTCTGGGGAATACCACTTAGATCCTATTTTAAGCAGTTCTGTCCCTAATGCTGTTTCAGCAAGAGCACAAAGTCTTGTTGGTAAGAGACTTGTTTGCCTAATTTTGTATTTGAAACTCCAGTCGACTGACTGGGCTCAGATGTATTTCCTTCCATTAAGTCTTTTTCTTTTCTTTTTTTTTTTCTTCGAGGTAGGCTCTCGCTTTAGCCCAGGCTGACCTGGAATTCACTGCAACTCATGGTGATTTTCCTACTTCTGCCACCCGAGTGCTGGGATTAAAGGCATGCACCATCATGCCTGGCTTTGTCCTATTTTTTTTTATTATAGTGTTATAATTTATAATATATAATATAATATAATAGTTAGCATTTTAATTTTCTTTCATTGTGTTTGGTACAAAGGATACCTTAAAGTGTAAACTCTTAATTGGAAGTCCCTTAAGAATAATGCTTTTTAAAAAAATCATGCCTAAAATGATGATGAATTTCATCTTGTTTAAGATGTGGAAGGGGCTTTTGAAATGTCAGTGTACTTTCTGGGTCCTCATTGGGGGGATGAGAGGAAAAGGGCTTGAGGGGACGAAGGGAGAGAGAGAACTTGGGAAGGAAAAGGAAAGGAGGAGCAAGGACAGCAGTGTGCTGTGCGTTGAGCCTCTCCAGCAAGCTGTCATGCTTATCTGATGATCAAGGAGATCAAAGAATGAGACAGGACAGTAGGATGTTCTTTCTTTGATTCAGGTAAACTATTGCTAGCTACTTAATGATAGATACGTGTATATGATACTAGAGTTACTGTCTCCAACTTTAACAGTAAGGCAAGTTTACGATCAAGTGAAGTACCTCAAGTTCATGGCTGAAGCTACATAGCAGCAAGACCATGTCTCAAGAACACAGACAGACAATTCTTTTATGTGGAAGGAATAAGGCAGTCTAGGAAGCGCCAGCCTTGGAGAGGAAAGTAGAAGCAGTGGTGTGAGGTTGGGGACATTTCCTTATGTTGGTATGCTAGGTCGATGGTCAGGAAGATCAAGGAAGTATAAAATGATGCCAAATAAAAGGCTAGTGGCTTGAATGTGTTTTGAGTGGCTGATTTGCAAGCTCAAGGTTGAACCAATATAAAGCTTATTGGCTAACATTCATCTCCTTAATGGTCTGTGAAGCTCTACATACACTTTGAAATTGCAGCAAACAACTGAGAGATGCCAGCTGTATCCATTACTCACTTTTGAGGGTTTTGAATTTCAAGACTGTATATTTGGGTATTTTTCCTTTCTACAAGTTAAGTTTTCCAGTTACTGTTTGTGATGTTTCTGAGTAGTTTCATGTAGATGCATCTCTATAGCTAACATCAGAAATTCGTAACTCCTGACACATGTATATGCATACAACCGGGAGGGCAGCAACTTTTGCTTTACACATGCATATCAAAAGAGGTAGTCTACACACAAAGAATTCTTTTTCAGAGGGGAGGAATTCTTCTAAAGACCTAAGGATATAACCTTGAAAATTTCTCTCCCCCCTCCCCCAAGACAGGGACAGGATAAGGCTTTTCTTGGCTTTCCTTCCCCTTTTGGTGGAAACTTGTGTTGTCAGGGCTTCCTGTCCTTTCTAAAAGCAGAAAACCCCACATGTGAGAGCTTAAAAAGATGCTGTTTCTCATAAAAAGGACAGGAAAGGGGAAGAAAAGGTTGTATGATGTGTCCCAAAATACAGTTAGATAGGACAAGGAGTTCTTGTGCTCTCCAGCAGGGTCGGTGACTACAGTTAGCAGTTTATGATGATCTGCAGCAAACTAGGAGAGAGGAGTTTCGAAGGCATGATAAATGCTTGAGAACTAATGCCAAATTACACTGATTTTGATCATTATGTTCTATATACCTGTATTGAATTACCACATTGTACTTCATATGTACAATTATTATGTGAAGGTTAAAAAGAGTAGTGAGGCTTGTTTTTCCCGGTCCCTCCCTCTCTTTGCCTTGCTCCTTTCCCACTTCTGGAAGGAGAAAGGAGTTTCTTGTGACTTTCTGTGGCTGGGATTTGCAGGATGTATTTCTACTTTGCCCAAATTTTGGTACTTATTTTATTCATAGAGATAGTGTTAGAAAAGATAGGCAGTACTATAATTGTTGTATATTTAAGTTAAATAACCTTTACGGAGCAGCATAGGAACTATAACACATTTTATAGTATTTTAATGGAAAACCAACTGAGTTACAAATGACCTTTGATGCAACATGATGGTAAGTTGCTATTTCTTTACAATTTAGAATATTCTTTTTAAACTTTTTATTGATAGCTTCCATAATTATAGACAACCCATTATGATTTCCTCCCCACCCTTTTTCATATCTTTTCCCCAATTTTAGAATATTTTTGATTTAATATGATAGACAAGCAGTTGAAAAATAGTAGTATGGAAACAAATTTTGACTACATGAAAATGATTAAGAACTATGAATTAATAATTGTGTATATATTGTCTGGATGTTTATAGTTTCATAGCTTACCTCCAATATGGCTATTTATTTTGTAGGTCTTTGTTCTAATTTGTAGATACTTAGTTTATTAAAACATGACCATTAAGATTAGAGAAAGCATACTTGTGGAAAGTTCATCTGGCCTCCTTGGAGTGGATGGATGGATGAATGAATGAATAAATGGATGTAATTTAAATTTCATGTTTATGTTAATTTTAAGCCCTTACTCTGCTAGAGACTGCAAAGCAGTTTACATATATCATCTGACTGACCCCTCGAGTCAACCCTAGGAGATTAAGTGTGATTCTTACTGTATGCTACAGATGTGGAAACATAGGATTGACACATGGCTTTTTTTTTATGACTTCCAGAGGCAGATTACACTTTGTTTTTCCCCTGTTTTGGTTGGGACTCTCAGCCTTGCATAGTCTAGCCAAGGTTTCTACTGCTGAGCTATATCTCCAACCCTACTTGGTTAGATTTTAATAAATAGTGTTTAAGATACCTCATGGAAAAAAATGATTATGCTGGGCTTGGTAGTGACACCTTTAATCTCAGTACTTGGGAGATTGACTGAGGTAGGAAGATTTCCACGAGTTTGAGGCCAGTCTGGGCTAGAGTTAGACCCTGCCTTGAAAAAGGAAAATCAAAAATCAAAACCAGAATTATTTCAGTTAGGTAAAGGGAACTAGTTAAAATTGAAATAATAGTAGTTGTTTTTCTTGGAAAAAATACAGTTAGTGAATGTTTCTTTCAATAGCTGGGATTATAGTTAACAGCTGTACAATCAAGGCATTGCAAAACTATTTGATTTTATCTAGTTTTTCCTCCTCATCTGTACAAAGTTCTTTTTCTCGGCACCATCACTGTCATTGGTACCTCTTCCTCATGCATTCTTAATGATGGTGTGGCTAACAGTATATAGACACTTTGGTAAACTGATTCTTCCCACCCAGATGATCACACCAGCTGACAAGCCAAGCATTACACACAGTTTGTGGTGTGAAAACTTGGGTCAAGGGGGAAAGCCCTCAAATCTGAGACATGTAATAATTTGGTGGAAGGGGAAAAAAAACCTATTCTTGAAAATAGCACCTTAAGGACTGGAGAGATGGCTCAGTGGTTAAGGCACTTGTCTTCAATGCCTAAGGCCCCGGGTTCAATTCCCCAGGAACCACATAAGCCAGACCCACAAAGTGGTGGCCCTGGTTATCTCTCTCTCTCTCTCTCTCTCTCTCTCTCTCTCTCTCTCTCTCTCTGTTTGAAAATGAATAAATAAAAATATTTTAAAAAAGAAAATAGCACCTTAAGTCTGACATACAAAATAAAATAACTTTTGTATTCTTGACAGTGAAATTGCTAATAGTTTCCAATGAGTAAATTTAATTTCTGGTATTGTAATTAAGGTTTATATAAGTGAGAAGTTAAAAAAAAAACAATAAAACTTTAGGTTTTAAATTCTGTTATTTGAAAATTACATTGAAATTCTAAGGACGAATTTTGATTTCCTAACAATTTGTTTTTCTTCAGGAGTAGATCCCATAACAGGTCACGCTCAAGACAGAAAGATAGACATAGATCTAAGAGCCCACATAAAAAACGCTCTAAGTCAAGGGAGAGGAGGAAGTCAAGGAGTCGCTCACGTTCACGGTGAGTTTTAAAGAAATTATAGTTATTTGTTCAAAATTAATTGTGGATTAGGCTTATCCTGAGGAAAATACAACTTTTTCCAAATGTGTTAGTAATCAAGAAGTACTATTGATTGCCACTGATTTAAATCTCATGTTCAGGGTGACTTAGCTCAGCCTGGTACTTGCTTTACTTAGCAGCTTCATGTACACCTGAGTTACATGGAAGCTTATATGTGATGTGTTGTAGCCATTGCAAAATATTTTATCTTGGTTATTGTTGGCAAAAGAGGGGGGCTGGTTGGGTCTTTGTGGGATGTAACTACTTTAGTTATGAATTTATTTTTGTTTGTTTTTCAAGGGACAAGAGAAAAGATACTCGAGAAAAGACCAAGGAAAAGGAAAGAGTGAAGGAGAAAGATAGAGAAAAGGAAAGGGAAAAAGAGAGAGAGAGGGAAAAAGAACGTGATAAAGAAAAGGAACGGGGCAAAAACAAAGATAAAGACCGGGAAAAAGAACGAGAAAAGGATCGAGAAAAGGACAAGGAAAAGGACAGAGAGAGAGAGCGGGAAAAAGAACATGAAAAAGAGCGAGACAAAGAGAAGGAAAAGGAACAGGACAAAGAAAAGGAACGAGAAAAGGACAGATCCAAAGAGATAGATGATAAAAGGAAGAAGGATAAGAAAGCCAGAACACCACCCAGAAGTTATAATGCGTCGAGAAGATCTCGTAGTGCCAGCAGGTTTGACAATACTTCACCTTTTTAACCAAATGAGCACATTCTTCACGGAGGGGAAAGAGATTATGCAAGGGGAACCAGTGCAGTAATATCAGAACATTGCCCCTAATTCCAAAGTGAACAACATTTCTCCAGCTCAGTATTGAACATCCTCGGAGAGTTACTACAAAAGATTTAGCTTGTCTTTGATAATGCATTATGTAAATATGGCTAATTATTATTACTTTGTTACTATTTTCTTGGAGGATGGGATGTCAGGGGAAAGTATTTTTAAAAATCCCTCTACATAAATTCTCATATACATGATATTGACCTTTTAAGGTTTCTGTATTTCTTTGAAATGGTATGGTAAATAATTTTAACATGCTATATGGTTTTTAAAGTTGTATTGTTAGTCCTTTCTGTTTAAATTAATTTTTTCCTCTATTAAGTAACATTTAATTTTTGGTTCTCCTTTATTTGTAGATTTTAAAGATTAGATTTTCTCCAAGGACTGTTCTTACTAGGTACTCTGCCACCAGGTGGCAGCATGTTGCCATAGTAACAGCTATATAAAAATGACTTCCTCAAGGTTATCTAAAACCTGTATATATCCCTTATGCCAGAGTGTGGCTAAAGAAGTGGAAATTTCTATCTGTGTTAAAATATCTCTTAAAAATACTTGAGCATAATTGTTTCAGAAAATTATAAATGAGGCTTTTCATAGAAAACAATTTGAGATAAAGGAATATTTTTCTTTTAAGTTTGTGGTTTTATAGTTTATTCTTAGTACTAGCCTTTGAATAATCTTGTAAGATAATAGGGCTGGGGAGATGACTCAGTAGTTAAAGGCTCTTGTTTGAAAAGCCTGCTAGCTCAGGTTCTAACTGCTCAGAAAAAGTCTAGACTTTTATTTTCAACATTATCTACCAATCTATATTTTTGAAAAAAAGAAAAAATAGGTGGGAGGATTACTGTGAGTTCAAGGCTACCCCGAGACTACCTAGTGAATTCCAGGTCAGCCTGGGCTAGAGCGAGACCCTATCTGGACACCAGCCCCCCCCCCCCAAAAAAAAAAAAAAAGCTGTTTAAAGCTGTTTAGAAAACCTTTTTCCCTTGATGGTAGTGTTCCTGTTTGGGGCTTGCTGGGCAGGCCATCTCCCTTTGTTTTACAGAGTGTTTGTCAGGAACAGGTGGCAATTTGATTCCCTTGGTTACTCTTGCTTAATGGGGACAGTTTAGTTCCTTGTCACTCCTCAACACTGTTTGCAAGGGTCTGCCATCCCTGGGAAACTTAGGATAATGACTGAAGGAAATTTACACAGTTTCACAGGAAAAAGCCTGCAGTATCTCTCACCTGCTCTGTGCCTATCTTGTTCTTTAGAGCAGAGAGGCTGATGGCATTAGTACTGGAGGTTGGGTCTCTTCTGCTCCCCTGTGTTCCTCAGTTGCTGTGACAACTTTGAGGAGGATATCTTCCTCAACAAAAAGGCCTTGAAGTATTATGAATAATCACAACTTCTTGCTTAGAGTCTAGCTCTGCCAGGGCTATTTTTAGTATGTTAAAAACTGACCTGGGGGCTGGAGAGATGGCTCAGCGGTTAAGGCACTTGCCTCCAGTGCCTAAGGCCCCGGGTTCAATTCCCCAGGACCCACATAAGCCAGACCCACAAGGTGGTGGCCCTGGTTCTC
>PVHP010049673.1:0-12086 GCA_004024765.1 Zapus hudsonius
TCCTTTGATAAGTAAGAAGTGACCATCATTATCCTTTTTAATTGATTTTGGTGTAAAGTCTATTTTATCAGAGATTAGTGTAGCCACACCTGCTTTCTTTTTACTTCCACATGCCTGATAAACTGTTTTCCATCCATTAACTCTAAGAAGGTTGCTGTCTTTGGAAGTAAAGTGCGTTTCCTGAAGACAGCAGATGGAAGGGTCCATTTTTCTGATCCACCCTGTAAGTCTGTGTCTTTTTATAGGGGAGGTAAGTCCATTTATATTCAGTGATATAACTGTGAGGTTTGCTTTGAGCCCTGCCATGATGAAGGGATAATGAGGGTTTCGTCTGTGCTGTTGTTATTAGCACACTGACTGTGATTGTCGTGTCTGATCTCTGGTATTCTTCTGCGGAAGATTTCTTGTTTCTTCCGTATGGGTTATCTCTTGCAGGAGCTTCTGAAATTGTGGCTTTGTTTTGAAATAGTCGTAGAGCTGTTTTACTTCATGAAACATTTTCACTTCTCCATCTAGCAGGAGGGATATCTTTGCTGGGTACCGTAGTCTAGGTTGAAAGCCATACTTCTTTAGGGCTTGAAAAGCATTATTCCAAGCCCTTCTGGCTTTCATGGTTTCTAATGAGAAGTCTGAGGTAAGTCTGATGGCTTTTCCCCTGTTAGTTACTGTCTGCTTTCCTCTAGCAGCTTTGAGTATTTTCTCTTTGCTTTCTATGTTAGGCATCTTGATTAAAATGTGTCTTGGAGAATTTCTCTTCATGTCAAGTCTGTTTGCGGTCCTCTGGGCCCCTTGAAAGTTGAGTGGACTTTCTCTTGTTAGATAGGGTAAGTTTTCTTGAATAATTCTGTTGAAGATATTTCCTATGCCCTTAGCCTGGGCTTCTTCTCCCTCTGGGATCCCGATGACTCTAATATTGGTCCTCTTTATTGTATCCCATAGATCCCTCAAATTGTGCTCACTTGATTTCTTGAATTTATTGAAACCTATGACATCCTTATTAATTCCTTCTGATTTGTCTTCTACTTCTGAAAGTCTGTCCTCCAGATTATCATACCTGGGACTGAATGATTCAAGTGAGGTTTTTAGTATTTCTTCTTCATTTTTGGTTTCTGCTATGATTTTATTAATAGCCTCTAATTCTTTGGTGAGATCCAATTTCCAATCTATTTTTGTTTTTGCTTGGGATTCCTGATAATTATTTTTTAGTTTTCTTAAGTCCTCATCAAATTTAATTAATTGATTGTCCAGCTCTTCCCTTAGTTGATTAATCTTTAATTCACTTAATGTATTTCTGAATTCGTTCATCTTTCTCTCCATCGAATTCAGTCTGGAGTCTATGCTTAAGTAGGAATGGTTCATCTCATTCATGTCTTTTCTCATAATTTCCATATCAGCCCTTAACTGCATCATATCTGCATTGCTGTTGTGGTCAGGATTCATATTATTCTCTCTCTGCAATTGTGTATGAGCTTCTTCCACTTCCTTGCCACTTTCGTGTTCCATAATAGGACTAGGGGCCCTGGTTTGGGAAGTTACGTTTTTCCTTTGGCTTTTGCCCATGCCCAGATAGAGAAGTGGGGCTCAGTGGTCCCGAAGCTGATGAGAGGCTGGGCGGGCCTTGATCCTGAGCCTGGATCCCAGTCAGGCAACCAAACCTCTGCAGAGAGACAACCCCTTCCCTCTCAGATAGTGGAGAGGACCACCTCTGAGGACTGGCTGCTCCCACTGGGAAGCCTCTCAATTGGCGCTAAGGACCGGGAATCTGCCACGAGGGGACAAAGGCAGAGCCTGAGGTGTACAGGCAGGGCACAGCTGCTGGCTCCCCTGCAGAGCCAAGAGCTGCCAGGAACCCGCAGTGGTTCTGAAGCTGAGGAGAGGCTGGGCGGCCCCAATCCCAGGCCTGTATTCCAGAGAGACCCCAAACCTCCGTGGAGAGACAATCCCTCCCCTCTCAGATAGTGGAGAGGACCACCTCTGATGACTGGCTGCTCCCATGGGGAAGCCTCTTAATTGGCGCCTAGGACCGAGAATCTGCCACGAGGGGACAAAGGCAGGGCCTGAGGTGCACAGGCAGGGCACAGTTGCTGGCTCCCCTGCAGAGCTGAGTGCTGCCAGGAACCCGCAGTGTTTCTGACGCTAAGGAGAGGCTGGGCGGCCCCAATCTCGGGCCTGTATTCCAGACAGACACCAAACCTCTGCGGAGAGACAATCCCTCCCCTCTCAGATAGTGGGGAGGACCACCTCTGAGGACCGGCTGCTCCCACGGGGAAGCCTCTCAATTGGCGCCAAGGATCTGAACAAAGGGGACAAAGGCGTGAGCCCTGGGTGCACTAGGCCCAGCCAGCTCTGTGCTCCCCTGCAGAGCTGAGATCAGCTGGGGAGCCCTGCTGTGGTCCCCAAAGCCGAAGCCGAGGAGAGGCCGTGAGCCGGTGCCTCCGTGTGCGGAGAGCTTGGAATCCGCTCCAGGGGATAATGGCGGGAGGTAGTGGGGGGGAGGGCTCAGCCCTCTGCTCCACAGGGGAGCAAAGAGCTACTGGCGAACCCGTCTGCTTCAGCCCAGGGGTTCGGGAGGGAGGTAGAGCCCGAACTTGGGTCCGGCCGGTGTCCAAAGCCTGAATACCAGCTGAAGAGATCAAACCTTTCCGGAGAGTCCTGGCAACGTTGTTACTCGGTCACCATCTTGCTCTGCCCCCTCTTGTTTTATTTTTGTACAAATGGATTATTCTACAGTCATTATAAGAAATGCAAGGAGAATGTTGTTTGGTATAGCACAGCCCCCTGGCCCCCTGCGAGGATAGCCCAAGTCTCACCTGCCAGCAGGAGATGGGCTCCATCGGGGAGAGTTGAAAGTGGTGGCCAGAGAACCACACATGGCCAGGAGATACATCAGGGCAAATCCCAAATTTTTATTCCAGTATCCAACCTATATATAACCCAAGGATGCATTGTATAGGCTTATCTCTTTCACAAGGAAGCTCAGCAAGCAGGAACAAAGCTATGGAAGCTCAGAAAGCAGGAACAAAGCTTACTAGCATTAACAAACAGGATTAAGGTTATCAGTCACCCCTGCCTCCTGGGGGCAGAGGCATGCTAGGATCAAAGGCTCTATGCAATCACACCTGCGCTAGGCCCAAAGGTGTGTGTGCCACCTCATCCGGCCTCATATTATATTCTAAAACTTAGCTCACAGATATTCAGCCAGGCTGGGTCCCAACAGTATGTAAGAGCCATGGTGGAGGAAAATCTCCAGAGACATCGCCCCCCTCAGTACCAACATATGAAGGGGGTGGAAATGGGTTGACTCCTAGGCTATCCATAACCCCCTACCCTATGGACTGATCCCAACTACCCACGGAGGAGGATACCCAGCTGATTGGGGTCAGGGAGGAGGGAAATAGGAGAATGGGGTACATCAACATATTATTCTCTCATTAAGTGTATCTAATAATGGATAATAAAGAAATAAAAATAAATAAAAAAGAAATGCAAGGAGTAAAACTCAGCTTTATGCATACAGTAGCATACTACCTCTTTAACATATACGTGCTATGTCCTTAATTCTCAAAATGGATGGTCAAGGATAAAGGATAAAGGCTAAAGGTCATGGCTAAAGAAATGTAATGAAAGAAAACTGATCATTGAGTCATGGATACATTACCTTGAAGGCTCCTCAAATTTCATAGAGGTCTAACATATCCATCATACTTTTAAATATCAGAGGTTGGAAAAACTCATTCCATGTCAAGTGGAGTAGATTTTCTTCCAAAAATTCTTGGACTTTTCCTGGGACCTTAGGGTGAAAACAAGCTCAAATATTATGAGGTAGCAGAAGAATCTTAGCCAGAGAGACTATCTAACCTGGGATCTATCTGATCATCACTGTCTGCATTACCACACAAGATGGTGCACAAAAGCATTAATACAGTACTCTGAGACTGCTCTCCTTACATGGGCCTATTTATAAGGTTAGCCACTGACTGGCATCTGGGAACTTGGTTCTTGGAATTCTCTCAGTCAACTATTAACTGATGATTTGTATAAGCAATGTGGTTTATGCCTTCATTCTGGGAGTCTGGCATTTTGGTATGTGCTAAGCAGAATTCTTATGTAATCAGTCACTAATAAAAAGCTTGGGTGCTTTCTAGTAGGCTTCCATGGCAGAAAAAAATTTCACATGTCATGCTGCATTTTCATTGCTAAGAGATAATGCACTCTAATTCTTCACAGGGAAAGCCAGCACACAAAACCTGCTCAGGGTATTCTCCAAAATTTACCTTTTTTCCCCTTATGACATTTTTGTATCCTTCCAAAGTCATTGTAACAACCTACAACTAGGAATAAAATGATATGCTTAATCCTTTGAGTCTAGCAAGTCACCAAGCCTGTAAGAAGTCATGGGCATCTCTGATGTAAGAGACTTATTCACCTAGTCACTAACAGAGAAACTCAAAGTGCAATAAGTGTTCTATGTCTTGGAAGAAGTAGCCTGAGCTTCAGGTAAGAGGTTCTGCCATAATACTACAAAGCCACTATAGCCCATTCACAAGTCTGAGGATGGATGGTAAGTATAAATATAATTTTATGCAAATATTTATTGAGTACATGTTGTATGCCAGGCGCAGTGGTTACAGACTGAAGATAGGCCTAAAAAACTCAAGTTCATCCTATTGTAACCATTAAATTTTCCAAGAATTATTATTTTCCTGGACTTCATGAAAAGCCATTTCAGATTCCTGGGTAAAATGGAGGACTAGAAACAGGCTCAGTGAGAGTTGGTGAAGGATAAAATCAAAATAAGAACTGAAAGACTTTACCACAAAGAGGTACACTGAATAAGAATCTCAGAAAACTATGAAGCAGTACCCACCCCCTGAGCTAAGATATGCCAGGAACACAAAGATCAGAGTCTGCAACCCTCAGCAGCAACATCACGCAGATCCATCCAGCAGGCACACTGAACACAGCCTTGAGCTCTGAGAAACAGGAGGAAATAGCCTGGAGATTCCATTGCCTAGTGCTGCTGGAAACATAAATCTGAAGTTGAAAGGTCCCTAGAAGAGTGCAGGCAAGTGCCAGATGAAAGATTTTAAAATTTCAAATTAAGAGTCTTAAAATGCACAAAACCCCTATCCTCTCATCTTGCCACATGCTCCCGAAGAGAAAGGGACCACTCCCTGACTTAACCAGAATGACTCAAACTGCAACAACTCTCCAGCAAGAAATAGCCACAGAACTACCCACACCTATGGACTCAGCACCAAAAAAGGTTTAAGTTCACAACTCTGTGCAGTGGCCCAAACTCTGAATGAAGAATTAACAAAACTGCCTTAGAAAGTTTTAGACAGAGAGGAAGTCCCTGTAGAAGAGTCACCATTCCAGGAGCTGAGGAAGTCCAAATGAGAGGCAAGTCAGTTTGCAAATCCTTTATCTCCAGCCATCTCTTTCTCACTCTACATCTATCCTGTTTCCAACACCTATTGTCATTTTAGCAGTCCAGGTTGCCCCCACTCTACTCTTACAGGTTCCTTTATTTTGAAGTGTATGTGAGTGTGTTTGGGACTATGTTTGTCCTTTATCCACCTGACTACCAAAGATAGACAGTACCTTAGGGTAAAAGGAGGAACAAAGATATTCTAAACTAATAGAATAAGGAAACAAATGTGTGTTTGCTATTCTAATATCTGATAAAATAGATTTCAGACCAATAATTATCAGAGATAAAGAGGGCTACTTCATATTGGTTAACGGAACAATACACCAAGAGCATATTACAATTTTAAACAAATATACACCAAACATAGATGCACCTAATTTTATGAAGCAAATTATACTAGATATAAGATCAGAGATAAATGTCAACACAAAATAGTGAGTGACTTCAATACTCCACTATCACCACTATACAGGTCATCTGGACAACAATTTAGTAGATTTAAATGACACTATAGATCAAATGAACCTAACAGACATTTACAGAGCATTCTACCCAAACATATGTCTTCTACAGAATACACATTCTTCTCAGCAACCCTCAGAACTTTTTCTAAAATAGATTACATATTAAGACACAAAGCAAGTCTCAACAAATATAGGAAAATTGAAATAACTTCTTGAATTCTATTTGATCACAATGGAAAAAAAGCCTAAAAATAAATAGCAAGAGAAACTAAAGAAAGCACATAAACTGTTGGAGATTAAACTGCACACCTCTCAATGATAAATAGGTTATTGAAGAAATCAAGAAGGAAACCTGGCCAAAAGCCTATGGCTATGGACATAGGCCCTGGAATGGAACCTACTACTGTGGTTATGCTAAACAGACACAACATGTCAAGTTGCTTTCTAAATATCTCTATTTGTTCTCATAGAACAGCCTCGAACACAGAAGTTTCTGTATGCAAAGGGTTAATGTAGAGATGCATAACTGGCAAAATTTCTAAGAATAAGTGACAACTCTGTTCACAGCCTCAAATGGGACATCTAAATGACTACCTACAATACTCAGGGAATATGGAGGCAGAGGGGCAGAAAGAATGTAAGAGCAGAGGGATGGGAGTAGGACTGTGAAACACTGTCTTTTTGATGCAACATTCTAGATATGTTGCACTCATGAATTTTCAGTAGCTATAGATTCCTGCACAAGATTGAGCCTATAAAATATTCCATCATTGATAGGGGAGGCACCCATGAAACTCCACACCTCCCAGGGAAGCTAATGGCAGGTAATGATTGCTGGAATATGCAGAGTCATGTTCCTCAGTAGTGTAGTCACTAGTAAGTTGCCCATTCCATGGTAAATAACTTTCCACCCATTATCATGCAAGCAACCCATATTTAACTCAATGGGTAAAAAACAATCATGAAAATAATATGGGGATAAATGGGGAAGAGGAACTGTATTAATGGGAGGAGAGGGGATAAGAGAGGTAATTGATGAGAATGAAATCATAATACATGATATACATATATAAGAATGTAAAAATAGAAAAAAGTAAAAGTTTTTAGAAGCCATTTCATTGGAGCTTTCTCTTTCCTAAAGGCATCATAACATATGGGAAGTAATACAATTCTCATTATGATGATATGTTTAAGTGTGTAGCTCAGTGGTAGAGCATATAGGTCTGCCATGTGAGAGGCCCTGGGTTTCATTCTTAGCACTTCAAAAAATTGTATGTATGTCCCCTTTTCTGGACTCTCATTCACAACTAGTACTGATGCTTAATGTTTCTTTTTCAAAGATTTATTCTATTCCCATGAAAGTCATAAGTTAAATTCTTCTAGGCTTTCGTTAAAAATACTGATTTTGAAAAGCACTATTTAAAAATTCCTCTATATTTTAGCTTACATGTAGATTCTACACACGTGGACCCAGAAAGTAAATCAACAAGCATGCTTTAAGCTCTGGAAGCCAATCTGCATTGTTATAACTCCTTAAACAAAATAACTAGCTCTACTTTACCACCCTGGCTTTGTTTATAATAATTCAATACATTATTTACCCAAATAGTGACTCACATTATTGACTTTCACTTCTATACTTTTCCTGTACTAGGAACAATCCTGTAATCCCAACAGACCCCACTGTACTTAGAAAGGGCACTGTCTAGTCAAGAAGATATACAAGACAGTTTACTGACTAGCTACAGGGGAGATATAAAAGTGTGACATGCTGTCTTCTCTTTCAGACACATCACCATTATCTAACTGGGCCAATAATGTCTGTGGCCATTGAAGACCATGACAGCCTTTCAAATTCCAGTTGCTTCTCACTCAAACAGTTTTAATATGCCTTCCACTACTCACTGCTATATTCCACACATCACAATCATCTCATACTTCTCCACCTACCTGGGAAACTTCACGTGAAGAAATGGAGTACATAGTGAAATAATGATTTAACTCCTGTTGATACTAATGGGTTGTAATATGTGTGTGGTACAATTGGATGAATATTAACTAGAAGAGCAGTTATGCTAACTTTCCTGGGCCTACAAAACACAGAATATGTCAGAATATATCCTTCAGGAAAATCCAACAATAGTATCTAAGAAATGTGTGATGTCTGTTCTACTCTTGTTCCTTTAATCTATCTGATTTACCTAAATATTACATATGGATTGACTTATAAAACCAAGCTATAAACACTATCCAGCATTATAATGATCACCTCCAATACCCTCACTACCTCTCTACTTTCATTCTCAAATTCTTTCTCTCAACCCTAACCACTCATCCTAGTTGCTGCTGATATTTCCAACTCGTTTGCTCTTTTTCTCTCCCTGACTCTGAGTTTCTGGTTCTCTGTCTCAAGTTCAAATTGCTACCTCTTGCCTTCTTAGATTTGGAGTATCCATTACTATATCCTCCCTTCTTAGCCATTTCCCCCCTACATTTTCAACTGGGTTTGGGCACCCAAATATGACTTGAATAGAAGTTTTGCTCCTGCCTTAAACACAACATAATCAAGTGATATTTGTTCCTGGGATCCAAAATAATTGCTTGACATGAAACAATAAAAGTGACACACCATATTAACAGAATTAAGGATAAAATAACATGATAATTTCAATAGATACAAGAAAACATTTTTAAACAGGGAAACCATACTACAATATTCATTTGGAAAGATAGTCCACACTTTAATATCATTTATTTATCTGCAAGCAGAGAGAGAGAGAAAGGGAGAGAGAGAGACAGAGAGAGAGAGAGAGAGAGAGAGAGAGAGAGAGAGATGGACAGAGAGAGAATGGGCAAGCCAGGGCCTCTAGCCACTGCAAATGAATTCCAGATGCATGTACCGCCCTATGTATCTGGCTTTACATGGGTACTAGGGAATTGAACTCAGGTTGCCAGGCTCTTCAAGAAAATGCCTTAATTGCTGAGCAATCTCTCCATCCCAGGAAAACATTTTAAGTTATTTTTATTTATTTGAGGGGGAGAGAGAGAGAGAGTATGGGTGCTCCAGGGACTCTGGCCACTGAAAACAAACTCCAGACACATGCTCCACTGTTCATCTGGATTTACATGGGTACTGGGGAATCGAACTCAGGACATTAAACTCTCCAAGAAAGCACCTTTAACCTCTAAGACATCTATCCAGCCAAGGAAAACAATGTATGCATCATTTGTTCATGATTTTAAAATTCTCAACAAACTGTCCATAGAGGAACTATGCCTCAATGTAATAAAGGCCATGCTTGACAAGATCACAGCTAACATCAAGTTTAATGGTAAAAAGCTAAAGCATTTTCCTCTAAGTCAAAAGTAAGACAAGGATGCCCATTCTCCACTTCTGTTCAGCATAAAAATGAGACTCTTGGGAGGGGAGGAAAAACCACACCTAGCCTTCACACAGGGCCCAAATGAAACCTATGAGGAAGTGATGAGACAAACAGGAGACCAATCACCACAGCAAATCAGAAAATCCATGAAAGGTCAATGGAAACAGACACCAACAATACCCAACCCAACCCAGGGCAAAAATCCAGGGATACTTAAGATCTCAACTATAAAGCAAACTTAAAACTCACCCACTATGACTCAGGGAACTGAGCAGAAGAGGGGACGGAAAGATTGTAAGAGCCATGGTGGGGGAGAATATCCAGAGACATTGACCCCCTCAGCAACAATACACAAAGGGGGAAGGAAAGAAAAAAGAAAAATTGGCTCCCTCTGGTGCAGTTCATGACCCTCTAACCTATGGACAGATCCAGTATGAGCACCAAGGAAGGACCCCAGTGGGTAGGGGACAGAGAGTAAGGAAACAGGGACACATTCACAATATTTGCTCATACAATGTATATACTTATTCATAATAAAGATGTAAAAAAGAATGAGACTCTTAGCTAGCTAATAGACAAGAAATACAAACAAGGTATCCAAATGGAAAGGTAGAAATAAAATCTTCTGTTTTTGGCTCACATGATTTTATGTGTCAAAACCCCCCAAAAATATACAAAAAAATTGGAAATATAAAAATTAATTCTAGCTGAATATAGTGGTACATGTCTATAATCACAACACTTGGGAGGCTGAGGTTGAAGGACTGTTGTGAATTCAAGGCTACGCTGTTATATTAGTAAAACTTTCCTTTAAAAAGCAATTAACTCATTAATTAATAAAATAAAATAACAAATGAATTCTATAAAATTGTAGGATGCAAAATCAACGCTAAAATCAGTCACATGTCTATAAACTAACAATGAACTACAAAAAAAAAAAACAGAAAGAAATTAATCCCACATACACTGGCCCCAAAATAAAATATTTTAAAATAATATAACCCCGGACATGAAAAATGTTGTCTATAAAGCTGCAGTAGACAATACATTGTAGTCCTAGTGAAATAACAGACAAATTAATCAAGAGAACAGAATAAAAGGCCAAGAATGGACTCACATGAATACTGCCAATTGATCTTTCACAAAGGAGTAAATATAATGTGATAGAGAAATGATGCTTGCATGAGCATAGGTGGGAAGTTATTTAGCATTACCAGGAACTTCACTACTGAAAAAAAAAATCCCACTTACTCAGCAACAATCAGTTGCCAATAACTCCTCAGGGAGGGATGGGAGTCTTGTGCCCTCCTTCATCATCCATGATGGAATGCTGATGGGCCCAATCTTGTTCTAGTCTTGTGTAGGTTTAGGACAATCGCCAGGAGGTCATGAATGCAACAACCATTTGAAAAAGAAGTGCTTAATTTTTTTTTATTTAATGTGGTAGGAGGTGGAGAGATGGCTCAATTTGTAAAGTGTTTGCTCTGAAAACACAGGGCCTGAGGTTCCATCCACAGAACCTGTGGTAGTTTGATTGTATGTCCCCCATAGACTCAGGTGTTTTGTTGACGCTCGTAACTTTTATCTCCATCCACCTGGCTAGAGGCGGTGTCACTGGGAGCCGATCCTGGGGTCCAGCCCTAAGGTGTGCTTGGGGGCAGATCTGATTTCTAGCCCAAAGGTATCCAGAGAGGTCTGAGCTCTGGCAGGGTCACTGCTGCATGATGCCCTTTTCTGTTTGCTGATTTAGGTTTTTTAAGGCTAAAAAATGTTGTTCCTCTCTACTTGGATATATGGAAGCAGCTTTTCTTCCACCATTGATGGAACTCCCCCCTCCTCCGGATCTATAAGCTTAAAGTAAATCCCTTTCTCCCCTAAACTGTACGTGGTTTGGATGTTCATCCCAGCAATGTAGAGATGACTGCAACAGAACCCAAATAAAAAAATCAAGCATGGTGGTACAGGCTTATGATCGCAGTCTTGTGAAGGTAGAAACAGGTGGATACCTGGGGCTTGTTGGCCAGCCAGTCTAGCCTAATTAGGGCAGTGAGAATAAATAAATAAATAATTCAAAAATAATTAAATAAAAAGAGGGACACTATTCCTGGGGAACAACCCCCAAAGTGGTCCTGTGGCTTTCATGCACATGTGCACATACATGCACATGCAACCACACCCCCCCCACATAAACACAAATTCTTTAAAATTATTTTTCAGTTATTGAAGAGTGTTGGGCACTGCCTGTTGGTGGCTACTGAGGGCACGGAGAACAAAGGGTTAACAGTGTAAGAGTGAGGTGAAACCCCGGTAATTCGGTAGGCGTTTCCCAGCTCCACCTACCCTGACTCCCACCCCCATGGGCTGGCCACCGAAACCAGCATTCCCATCTCAGCATGACTGGCATTGGGTATCAGCAAAACTTCCTTGTGCCCACCCCCACGGACCAGACCTGGCTAGCATCACGTATTTCCTGCCACTCATGGCCCCCAAATGAGGTGTTCTCAGGTTGTCCCCACCCACCTCTCCCACCCACCTATCCCTGTGCAGGCTGCCAACTCCCCACCCCCATCAACCAATCACCTTTTCCCTTCCCCATTCCCCATGCACCTGACCCCCTTTTTCCTATAAAATGTAAGTCCCCCAATTGAATAAGGAACCACGTGGATATACAATACGCATCTGCTTGCCTCTGTGTCCCGCCGGAACCCCCTGCGCCATCCCCCCAGCTCTGTGGGCCCCAGCCCTGAGACAGCGGACAGCTCGGCTCCTGGCTCTCGCAGCTTCTCTGTTTTCCCTCTGCGGATG
>PVHP010049674.1:0-12086 GCA_004024765.1 Zapus hudsonius
AATGGTTCATCAAGCTGTACTCACAGCACTGCGAGGCATCTCTTAGGCCGAGATTTCAAGTCCTTCCACATTCCTCCTGTAGATCACTTCCAGAAGACCCAAAGCCACAAGATCAGGGTTCTAGCAGCAACAGATGACCCCACGTCCTGGTACCAAAACTGTTGGGGTCATCATTCTAGTTGCTGCACAGAAAGAACCCCAGCAAAAGCGGCTTGTGGAGGAATGGGTTTATTTGGCTTACAGACTCGAGGGGAGACTCCATCCTGGCAGGGAAAACGATGGCATGAGCAGAGGGCTGGACATCACCTCTGCCACAGCACTGCAAAGAGCGGCAGGAAGGTGTGCCAAATACTGGCAAGGGGAAGCTGGCTTATAACCCCCATAAGCCCACCCCCAACAACACAGCTTCATCAAGATTGTAAAACCCAAACTGCCATCAGCTGAGGACCGATCTATCAGAACACATTCAATTGTTTGTGGGGGACACCTGTATCAAACCATGACACCCTCGCACATGCGCCCTGGAGTACTATACAAAGCAGCTAAGTGGTTAAAAAGAAAATCACAAAAACCCTAATGTTAATGTTCCACAGTGTTAATGAACATTTTTTTCTTTGTTAACTTTTCGTTTGCAGTTTGTAAGCAGCGTCAAAACCAGAGGTGCCAAAAATCTTTATAAAAGGCCATCCTTGTGCAGTTCCACACCAGGCCAGTAAGAAAGCCAGAAATTTCCAGGCCAATTCTGAAGACTGAAAAGGTGCAGATAGTTCGGATAAACTTTGGACAAGCAGCCAAATTCTGGAAGCATATCTGAACTTCTTCCAAATCCCAAACCTTTTGAGGTTTGCTTCTCCTTAAACCCAAAGCCACAGCCAAGGCCATAGCTGACAGCCCCTTCACAGCTTTACATGAGCAATAATGAGCCTGAGATTATCAGAAGCGCCAAACCATGCCATCCCCTAATTGTTTGGATAAGAAAGTTCACAAGTACAGAGGGTAATCTCAGCAGAGAGACAGACACCAACTTTCACTTATCATCTTTGCCTCCACTTCCTTTTTAGCTAATTAAACCCCAGCTCTTCACAGGAAATAAAATTTTGCAACCTTCCTAATAGTTTGGCTTGGTAATATTGTATATAACCTTTTCCCTTTTGTCTGGAAAAACAGGAAGACAGAGGTGCCAGTGTGAAAACTCAGAAAAGTTGTCTCTTAAATTAGCTTTTCCTTGCGCATGGCCACGGCTTGCTGGGCCACTGTGTCTACAAGGATGCTGGCCCCATGCCTTTCTGGGGATGAGAAGGGGCAAAGAGGCCTCTGGAAGATAGTGAGAGATAGATTGTAGTATTGCAGGCCAGCGCTCTGCAGCCTTTCTGTGGCCATATATAAGCCTCCCAATAGACGAGTAAAGCATGCTGTCCAAGGACAACAGTAAAGAAGGCCAATATCCAGGTCTTAAATATGTTTAAGACAATAGGAGAGTTTTCTGTAATCCACCCTGAGTCTACATAGTAAATTCCAGGTCAGCCTGGGCTAGAGTGAGACCCTACCTACCTTTGAAAAGCAAACAAAAAACAAAAAGGGAATCTGAATTCATGTTGCTTTGTAGCTCTCAACTTACTATTTCTTGTCCATCTCAAGCATGGTGGTCAATAGACAAGACACTAT
This sequence comes from Zapus hudsonius, assembly GCA_004024765.1. Taxonomy (NCBI): domain Eukaryota; kingdom Metazoa; phylum Chordata; class Mammalia; order Rodentia; family Dipodidae; genus Zapus; species Zapus hudsonius. Next base: position 1,666 of record PVHP010049674.1, read on the forward strand.
TCAGAGCTAGAGCCATTCTACGAAGCCACGCATCAATTTTGAATTATATCTAAAAACAACATATAGAAATATTTTTCAAAATATATTTCTCAAGAAAGTTGAAGAGTGGAGGAAGTAGAAAAAGCTGGACTTGTTGATAAATATTCATACAATTAACACATTTTGATCTACCACTGAGAATTTTACATATGGAATCTAGTAAAAATGAACAAATGTTCATACACGATAACTAACTGCCAAGTAATGTGTTAATTAAACAGATTTAGTGGACTAGAAGTGTGGAATAAATATGCTAAAACGAGAAAGGAACCCAGCTGGAATCAATACATATCTTTATTGCTATGCTTTGGAAAACCCTGTGATTCCCTTGTCCCCAAGGGTTATGTTATAAATAATAAAGATTCATTATTTTTGATGTTTTATATGGCTAGCACCATTTGTTGTTAGCATTTCTGCTTATAAATAAATAATGGCATTCAGAATATTTAAAGATCTTATTTTTGTGTAATAAATAGAATTTAGAAAAGGTTTAAATCAGTTTACTACAAATTGAAAAGCAGATTGCTATTAAAAGAGACATTTAGCTCTTGAGCCATGACCATTACTTCCTAATTTTTTACTTGATTTTTGTTAAATCTCAATTTTTGTGTATTAGATTTATTAAGTCAGCAAAATTTAGGTAAATGTAAGATATAGACTATTATTTAATGAGAGACTTGAGAAAATACTTGTTTGTCATAGCAAAACAAAAAAAATAGATACTATTATTGAATTTAGGCATAAATCAATGCTCAAAAGTATACTTGCTTTGAATGAATCAGAATTTAACTCTCTGGACTTTAACACATCAATAAACAATCAAGTTTTGAACCAGTGAAAGAGAATATAACATCAGATAATTAATGTTGGAAGTCAGATTAAACCAATATAATTCAATGACTAATGGTTAAAAATCAAAGGGATTTGCATTTTCATGGAGTTAAATGAGTTCTTGCAATGTTTGGAATATTAGTTCAAAAAAGCAAGCATTCATGGATTGTAGAATTGAATCACCTAGATGACACAGTTCTGATACTAAGAGCAATTTTAGCTGTGCTGTTTCTGGTAGAAGTGACAAAGCTTTTGTGAATGGCAGTGGGAGCATGACAGGAAAATGCTTCACTGCAGCTGCTTTTATCTCTGCAGTGAACACTGGGCACAGTATTAACGAAAGGCTGGATGATAGAGACCCCTGCAAACTGCATCATTTTGTTTAGGAAACCTTCCTGTGGGTGCTGGTTGGCATTACAGTGGAGATATGCCCATTCAGGTTCTCAGCTTCCTGCTGGTTAGAAAGTCCAGGCCACTCTTCTGCCAACAGACCTCTCTGAGCATTCTGGGAGATTCTCTCTCCTCTCTCTCTCTCTCTCTCTCTCTCTCTCTCTCTCTCTCTCTCTCTCTCTCTCTCTCTCCTCTCTCTCTCTCACTCTCTCTCTCTGAATTTGTTTCTTTATGCAATTGGTAAATTAAACAAATTTCAGACAAAGAATCAAAGTATCAATAATGGATCCTCTATCTAATATAAATTTCTTATAAGTTATGCTGTTGGGACGATCTTTGGGGATAGACAAAGCAGAATTGAAATTAAACCCTCAAGTATTTGTGTTTTCTTTAAGGTTTATTATATAATGTGGATAAGGTATAGATGTGCAGGATCATTTCTGTTAGGATCGTAAACATTACATTTGAAGGAAATGACACTTTGAATGATTCACTCTATTCATTTTAGATTTGATGAAACCTAGGCTTTAAGCAGATTTTTTTAAATAAGATAACAAAAATAAGCTGATTTAATAGGGATCAGACTCTGTCTCCTGAAATCCATGTCAGGACATTTGTGTTATTGTAATTTCCAGGAAATTTTCATCCTGGCTAGATTCTCTATAGTATTCTTAACAAATTCAGAATGCTGTTAATAGTCAATAATGACATATTTATTATTAGTGTTTAACGTAGAAATATCCATCCTTAACTATTGTTTGTCTTGCCCTGTGATAAAACTCATAAAACAAGTGTTTAAATTAGAGTTTATTGTTTACAAAAACTGTGAAAAATAATATCTTATAATTATGAGTACATATTTATATATTTAATATGTATGATTAAAGTACTTATCATGTTTTATATCATCTATTTGAATTGTAGTTTATTTAAAGATTAGTTATTACATGCAAAATTTATTAATGTATTTTGTAATATATTCTATGTCAATGAACATCCATTGTATGAGTATAAGAGGCTAAAATGTTAAATGTAAGCCTCTCTCCTCTCTCTCTCTCTCTCTCTCTCTCTCTCTCTCTCTCTCTCTCTCTCCCCAGACTATTGAAAGTTTACTCAGCTGTTTTTGATGTTTTTCAACTACTTTTTCGAGCCATCTGTTGATTTTTTTCTTTTATGAAAATAGACTGAACCTATACACCCAACATTTGAATATAATAATTATTTTGACTTCTTGTTGATTGCATGTGAAGAGAACTCAGATTTCCAATTTAATAGGCACATCACAAATCCTCATCCTCACCATCTACCAGACCACAGTGTGAATTTCATATGACTGTTTTCTTTACCCTTATTATTCACTATAAGCACCATTAAAGAACCAAGTGTCAATGAACCCCGCAGTGAACTGACAGTTACTTAAACAGCACATGATCCAAAGCTGTTTGAGGAATGCCAAATAATCTTATTTTTTTCAACGAATATTTTTTTCATCCAAGAGGGAAAATCATTTCATTTAAATATTTATATTTTTGAACATGTTATGAATGTTCTGGATGTTCCCTGTAATGTTTTATGAAATATACAGATGTGTTTCCAAGAATCATGAAGCAAGCCGGCTGGCCAAAGACACAGTTTGGCCCTCAGTAGGCAGATCCAAGGGGTAGAAGAAGTCAGCTGAGCCCTGGAGAGGGATTTCCTTTCTTGGCAATGGGAATTGCTGATTCTCCACCTGACGATGTTCTGTGGGGCTCCTCTTTGTTCGAACTGCTTCCTCTGCACTCCCCCCAAGATGGGTAATGGGAAGAGGCCAGCTGCTTGGGAAGACCACCATTCTTAGGAGCCCCTTCCAATCATTCAGGTTGGAGGCAAAGCACCTGAAAATGTGATTAGCCAACAAGCACTTCTCTGGTTCTCTGGTGAGCTGCTCTCTGGAGCTGACTAAGAGAAGGCCAAGAACAGCAGAAGGCTATCCCAGGGAGAGGGAGAGGCAGAGGGAGAGCAAGAGATGTGCGCCAAGAAATGAGACTAAAAGAGAACTCAGCCTTCCACAAAAAACTCCCTCCTTGCTTAGGGTTCATATAGCTATCTATCATGTTAGTAAAAATAGACATGATGTCACTGGGACTTCGCTTCCAGTTTATTTTTTTTTTATTCTTAGATATTGTCTTTTATTTCCTGATGTGATGGACTAAAATATGTGGCTTAATAAAATGACAGATAGCTATTCTCTAAAAAGATCTGTCAGCCTTCCCCAGAAAAGATATGTGTGTTTATATGGGTAGAATCTTCATCCTCAAATTTGGTTAATATTTTTTCAGGGGCATTTCATATGGTTTTAGACCAGTAACCAACAACAGAATGTTGAACACTTATGTATAAGTCATTGTCCATCCTTAGGAGAGTAATTTAGTCTGCTTATGACAGCAGATGACTTAGCTTGAGCTCCCCAGAAAGCAGTCTGAGACAAGCTTATTTTGGCAAGTGACCCAAGAAACAGAAGTGGAGGATTGGTAAAATGAAACAGGGAGAGACATGATAATCTTTGCTTTGTTAATAAGATGGCCACCATCGGAGTCTTGATTCCTTGTTGGAGTCTTCTGAGGAGCCTTCTAATAGAAGAAGGACATATTTCCTCACCGCTTCTGTTCTTCAATGTTAAGATTTCTGTAATATTTCTTTTTAACTGCTGTGAGCTTTCAGCTGGGGTTGGGGGTGAGGTTCATTCAACAATTTGCACAACAGCTGCAGAAGAGGCCCAGGACAGAGATGCCCAGGGAAGACATGCTGCCAAGGCGGAGAAGCCAAGGAACCACCTGAGCTGCTGTATGCTCAGCAAAATGAATGCTAAAGATCAGACACAGTCATGTGAGGTGTCTCAAGCAGTGTGCTTCAACAGAGTCTGCTGCAACTATGACCTTCTGCTGTCCCGCTTAACCCCAAGTGCCACATGCCTCTCCTCCCTCCTGGATCACTATGTAATGTTTTCTGCCTCTACATTATACTCCCATTTCAAATTATGACCTGGCTTTTTAATGTTACTTACAAAGCAGAATTAATCAGAAGATCCTTTCCCCATTTTTCCACCACTAAATCTAGGGCCTTGTGTGCATGAGAAATTTCTTACCCTCTTTCTATTTCTGATTTAGTGGGTTCGTTCCTGTGTCTTAACCCTAAACCAATTATTCCTTTTATATAATGGTTCCCTTCTCCTCTCACCAACTTAAGGGTTTTATGCGGTACTTTTTTTCTTCCTACTGTATTATTAATTTCACCTCCTCTGCTGCACTACTCCAACCAGGACACAAGTTTTTTGGACTATGTCGAACTTTGACAATGAAACACTGCTCCCACATGCTCATTACTCCATCTAGCTAGTGGCCCACTTCTCTGTAATTCTTGATAACAAAAGTCCTCTGAAAAACCAGTTGTGCTTTCTGTTCATTCTCTCTCAACTTTCATTTCCTTTTGAAGGCATCTCCAAATCTTTTTTTTTCATTTCTTACACTACAAAAAGTCACTCTTGTCAAGGCGACGAACCTCCAGTTGAGCAAATCTAATGGTAAATTTTCAATCTTTCATTCGTTACTATGTGAGAATATTTGACACATTTGGTCCTGAAGTATCTATAGTTCACTCCTAAAATGGCCAAGTTTTCTATCACTCCTTGTTGCAGTTACCTCAGTGGTGCTGGCAAAACACTCAACCCAAAGCAGCTGACAGGAAGAAAGGTTTGATTTTTTTATGGTGGTTTATAGTCTCAATGGAAAGCTTCATGATAACAGAGAAAGGATACTCCTAGAGCAGAGGATGAACATCACCTTACCACAGAAAATGGAAAATAGCACCTACAGAGTGACCTGACCCCTGGCAAGGATGAGCTGGCTGTAACACTCCAAAGCAAGGTTCCACCTTCCAAATGGCCACCAGCTAGAGATCAAGCATTCAAAACACATGAGTTGTTGGAACGTCTGATCCAAACTACCATTCTTCTTAAGTGGTCTTAATCCAGACATGTGGTTTGAATACCATATATATGCTTCTGGTTCCTAAATTTATATCTTCTACTCTTACATCTTCCTAAATCTCTACCTCTTATACTTAACTCCCTATTCAGTATGTGTATTTGACTTTTCTCTGAAAACAGGGGTAGAATCCTTGTTCAGCCTTAACCTTTACATTCAAATTTCCTTAGAGATTTGGTTGGAAATGAAATCAAGAAATTAAAGCTTTGCCCGGCATGGTGGTGCACACCTTTAATCCCATCACTTGAGAGGCAGAGGTAGGAGGATCACCATGAGTTCAAGGCCACCCTGAGACTACATAGTGAATTCCAGGTCAGCCTGGGCTAGAGTGAGACCTTACCTGGGAAAACCAAAAAAAAAAAAAAAAAAGAAAGAAAGAAATGCAAGCTTCCCGCTATGGGACCGACTGATGGGGAGGCTACTAAAAATAGAATCTAGGTAATCCAAAATTGTGTATATTTGTTAACCTATACTGATCTCACTCTCTGATGGAGATTGTGCTTGTATTTCTCAGGATGCAACGAGAGAGTTGTGGCCCATCTAACCCTACCAACCGACTGTAGGCCAATAGCTAAGATTCTTGCAAGAGATGAGCCACCACAGTCATATCATGGATGATCCATATGGAATCCCACAGAGTATGATGGGACTAATAAGGGACCCACAGCCACAGCCATTCAATCAACACAGGATAAGCCAGTGAGAAAGAAACCAATGATTTTCGATACAAAGACCCCTAAACTCACAACATTAAAGCAGCTTTAATACCCACCCACCACGACTCAGGGAACTGAGTGGAAGAGGGGTGGAAAGATTGTGAGAGCCGTGGTGAGGGAGACTATCCAGAGGCATGGCACCCCTCAGTAACAACACACAAGGCCAGGAAAACCAGGCTGAATACTAGGCTATCCATGGTCCCCTGCTACAAGGACTGATCCAGACGGCCCATGGAGGAGGATATCCAGCTGATTGGGGATGGGGAGGGGGGTATTGGGGAATTGGGGATATCAACTCATTGTAAAAAATAAATAATAATAATAATAATAAAAGAAATACCAGCTTCCCATTTTCCATTCCATGAGCCTATGTCACCATCTGTAGGTATCTACCTTGCCACGACTATGGACATCTTGGTCATAACTGCCATATTCACTGTACCATAAGTTTAATCTCGATGTCACAATCAATATACAAAAAATTATCTGCATTTTTCTTCCTCTTAGGTCATTTTTTAATTTTATGTTCATAGTCTTTGAGGTGGCACATACAAATTATTTTGGCAAGTTTTTTTTCAGAATATCTTTATTCAATTTCAATCCAATAATTAACACATTCTAACTTTCCCTCATTTTCTAAGACAAAAATGTTGCTTATTACTGCTTGTTTTGTTTATAAATTTATGCTGTTTTTAGTATTAGTACCAATAATAAGCTTGCTATACTAAGGCTATTCTTTTTTATTTTATTAATTAATTAATTTTTTAATTGTCCATAATGAGTTACATTATTTAATGGGCAGACAATAAGTTATTATCCCCCATTCCCCAATGCCCCTCTTCTGTGGGGAGCCGTTATCATGCCATAAACTGCGGTGGTCTTTAATCTTCCCCCTACTAAACAATGCTAAGTTCTTATTTCTCTGCCAAACTTTCTCTCTCCCGCCTGAAGGCTTTGTTCCTAGAGATAACATGACCCTTGTTGTGACCAAGTTACCTAGCAACCTGGTTATGCTAATTCCTAACAGCCCTTTGCCCTTTCCCCCTGTGAAAAAATATTTAAAGTGCTGCCTGCTTGGAATAAATGGAGTTTGATTGGAATTTCGACTTGCTCCACTCTCTCACGTTTTTTGTTCCCCCCCATTCTCACCCCTTCTCTAGGGCCCTCGCTGTGACCGACCTGCGGGCAGGTAGGACAGTTGGCTCCCAACGTGGCCAGTGTGGGCTACATAGCACGAAGGAACCGATGAAGAACACTGAATCGAGAAAAGCCGCGGTATACATAGAAGAGAAAAGTGAAAATATAGAAGAGAAGTGACCACCCATGGAGTAGCCTGCCTTGTGGACAAGGTCTCGTGATTATGGGACAAGAAATAAGTAAGCATAAATTAGTTATTGAAGGTTTAAGAGAAGCATTAAAGACGCTTGGGGTAAAGGTTAAAATAAAAGATTTGTTTAGATTTTTTTACTTTATCAAGGGGATTTTTCCCTGGTTCCCCAATCTGGGATCTATAGATGAAAAAACATGGGAAACAGTTGGTAACACCTTGCAACTCTATGACAAAATATTTGGTCCTGGAGCAATTCCTGTAGCTGCCTTTTCTTATTGGAACTTAGTAAATGAAATAATTAGTCTTTGCCAGAAAAATGCCACAGTTGCTGTGGCAATCATACAGACTGAAAGACTTTTGCAGGATAATAAAGAGGAGGAAGAAATAACCCAGAACCCCCAGAATAGATTTGAGGAGAAAAACCTTTGCCCAGAATTGTGAGGAAAAAGACCAGTTACCAAGCGAGGATCTTGAAGAAACAGAATAAAATTTAATCTCTTGGGATAGTGAGGATGAAAAGTTAAAATTGGAAATAACTCAAACTGGAGATTGCAAGGAAAACACAAATACTAAAATCAAAATTGATAAAATTGAAATAAATAGTAAGCCTATAAAAAATGTCATTTCCTAGATAATCTTAAACAAAAAAAGATGATATTTTGCCAGATTCTGACTTCAAGAAAATTGAGGGGGAGGCTGAAAATTACCATAATCTGGACTGGCCTCCATTTAAAATTCACCCTCCTCACTATTGCCCAGACGTTTTAGCGCCATTCCCTGACTCAGCGCCATTTCCTATTAAAACCATGCCTAAGCATAAGAAAGTATTGAAGGAAAAAAAAAACAAAACCTCAGAGATCAAATTCAATTAGAGAAAGAGCACCAGGAGTTAACTGACCAACTTAACAATTTGAGAATAGAAAAGTCTATAATAAAAAAACAAAAAACCTCTTCCTTATTCACAGCCACTTTTTAAAAGAGGATCCATTTCTGATGTCTTCTCAGCAAAATCATTATCAGACCTAAGAGAGCCACTGACTTTCCCCATATTCGAAAACATGGAAGGGGAAAAATGTATAAGAACCTATAATAACTTTGATTTCAAACTCTTAAAAGAAGTCAAAACTGTGGTATCCCAGTATGGGGCTACGGCTCTTTATACGCTCACACTTGTTGAGTCAATAGCAGAAAAGTGGTTAACTCCCAGCGACTGGTATAAATTGACCAGAGCAACCCTATGGGGGGGGGAGATTATTTATTATGGAAATCTGAATATGCTGAAGCCTGTAAAGAGACTGCCGAGCATAACGCTCAGGCAAGTAATGGCTGGACTGTAGAAATGCTGACAGGAGAAGGTGAATTTGCTGATCCTGATGCTCAAACGGTATTTGATGCAGGACTTTTTGCTCAAATTCAAACTGCTGGCATAAAGGCATGGAGAAAATTGCCCTCTAAAGGAGATCTGAGTTCCTCTCTTACTAGCATTAGGCAAGGACCTGATGAGCCATTTACTGAATTTGTAAATAGATTGTTAACAACAGCTGGAAAGATTTTTGGCAGCCCTGATACCGGAACAGAGTTCATCAAACAGCTAGATTTTGAGAATGCCAATGCTGCCTACCAAGCAGATATTAGGCCATATAGAAAAAAGACAGATCTATCTGGTTACATCAGGCTATGTTCTGATATTGGGACAGCCTATAAACAAGGCCTTGCTATGGCTGCCACCCTACAAGGGTCTACTGTTAAACAATTCCTAAATCAGCAAATTAAGAGCAAATGTTTCAATTGTGGAGGAATAGGCCATTTTGCTAAGAACTGTGGGCTAATAATAAACAGCCCAACCTTAAAAACCCAGCTCCCGGACCATGCCCTAAGTGCCGCTGCAGAAAACACTGGGCAAATGAATGTAAATCTAAAACAGATGCTGCAGGACGTCCCCTATCACACCATCAGGGAAACGGGAATCGGGGCCAGCCCCAGGCCCCTCAACCCAGACAGATCTTTGGGGCAGTCAGATTGTACCCCAAAACAACAATCCATTTCAGAACTCTGTCAAGCTACCTCAGGGAGCGCAGGACTGGACCTCTGTTCCACCGCCCACACAGTATTAACCCCTGAGATGGGCATACAAACATTGCCCACGGGTGTGTATGGTCCGCTGCCCACTGATACCTTTGGCCTGATAATTGGACGTAGTAGCTCTACCCTAAATGGCCTGCAAGTGTTTCCTGGAGTTGTGGACAATGATTATGAAGTAGAAATAAAGATTATGGTCTCTTCTCCTTCAAACATAACCACTGTCTCCACTGACCAAAGATTTGCTCAATTGCTGCTACTCCCACTTTTGCATACTGGCAATCAAATCAAGAATGCTAATCGAGGCACTGGGAGTTTTGGCTCTTCTGATACTTATTGGATTCAAAAGGTTTCCCCTGCAAAGCCAATGTTAACTCTTTGGCTGGATGAAAAGAAATTCCAAGTCCTTTTAGACACTGGGGCTGATGTTACAATTATAAGAAGGGAGGATTGGCCATTTCACTGGCCTCTGTCCCCGTTCCTTACTAATTTGAAAGGTATAGGCCAAAGCAAAAACCCAGATAGAAGCATGTCGGGTGCTTCTCCAGATGTCTTACCGCACGGGTCCCTGGCCCCCTGCTACGTAAGCCTCAGTCTCTCTGGCCAGCAGGAGACCTGGCTCCATCGAGGAAAGGTGAGCGCGGCGGCTGGACAATCACACGCAGCCAGGAGAAGTGTCCAAGCAGATCTCAAACTTTATTTTCACATCCAACCTTATATATAATCTAGGGATGTGTTGTATTGCCTTATTTCTTACACCAAGGACTCAGTAAACAGGAACACAGCTACAAAAACTTAGGCAGCAGGAGTAAAATCTATTAGCACTTGTAAACAGGATTTAGGGCTGTCAGCCATCCCCCTGCCTCCTGGGGACACAGGTGTGCTAGGAACAAAGGCATGAGCTACCATGCTAAAACTTAGCTCTCAGATATGCAGCCAGACTGGGTCCAACATCTCATTTTATTTTGTTTGCTTGTAAGCAGGAGAGTTTGGCCACACACTCTGGGACCACCT
>PVHP010049675.1:0-12048 GCA_004024765.1 Zapus hudsonius
TAACAACACACTTGGGCCAGGAAGACCGGGATGAGTACTAAGATATACAGGATCCCTTGCCACAAGGACTAATACAGACAGCCCACGAAGGAGGATATACAACTGATCAGGGAGGGGGAGGGGGGGAAGCGGGGAATTCGGGATAACAACGCATGGTTTGCCCACTAAATAATGTAACTCATTATGGACAATAAAAAAACAAAAAAAAAAATGTTACAGTTTGGAAACTTGAAAGTCAAAAGTCGTGTAGTTTTGCGGATGGGTCTGTGGTGAAGGAAAATGGCAAGTGTCTTCAGTGCAAAATTCAGTTGCCTAGCTGCAGCCAGAGCCATGCAAATATCAGCTTGCTCTTATAACTGAAGATACTGATGAATGACTTTCTGAGCCTGGGTTACTTCACAATATCCATCCATTTTTCTGAAAATTTCATAACTTAATTTTTTCACAGGTGAATAAAACCTAAGTGTGTGTATGCACCATATCTTCATTATCCATTTAATAGTTGGTGGGCATCTAGGCTGATTCCATTCCTAGTTATAGTGAACAGAGCAGCAATAAACATGGATGAGAAAGTATCCCTATAGGAAAGTACAGAGTTCTTAGGACATATGTCCAAAAATGATATAGCTGGGCCATACAGTACTTATTTTTAACTATCTCAGAAATCACATTGATTTCCACAATAGCTGTACCAGTTTACATTCTCATCAATAATGAATGAGGGTTCCTCTTTCCCTATCACCAGCATTTGCTGTCTTTTAATTTCTTTTTTTTTCCTCTTGCTTATATGTATGTGTGTAAAGTGGATTAAATCTGATGACCCCCATAAACTCAGGTATTTTGAATGCTTGGTCCCCAGCTGATTTGGCAGTCTGGGAAGTTGAGTCTTGCTATAGAAGGTGTTTTGCTATGAGTGTGCTCTAGGAGTGTTGTGATGCTTAAAGTTTTGTTGTCAACTTGACCTTTCAAGTAATCTTGGGTGGGTTTCTGAGGATGTTACAGGAAGGCAGCCTCTCAGCAAGGGGCAAGATATAAAGAAGCTCAAAGAAGCTGAAAGTAAACTTCCATTCCTGTGTGGGCCATGCAGGAAGAAAATTCCAGAGACTCAGGAAGTCATTAGGTCTGTGATAAAATTATAAGACCCCACCCTAAGGCTACATAAAGGGAAAGAGATTCTCTCCTTGCTCTCCTGCCTATTCCCTGTTCTGTGTGTGTGGTGTAGGTGATGGGTTTTTTTTCTCTGCTTGGACCTGTGAAAGGGGAGCAGCCTCTTTTGCATTCTGGAACTTCCCCTGTATCTATAGCTACAAATAAATCCTTTCCTCCGATAAACTGTGCCTGGTTTGAAGATTCATCCCAGTGGCGTGTGTTTACTACGACAGGTGTTATAACTGAGCATCCCCTTGCCAAAGCTCAGTTCACTCTTAATAAACTCACTCTCTTACTTCTATATTCACCCACTTTTGCAAGAAGAGATGCCCAGCCTCTGCTAATGTCATGCTTTTACCTGCCATGAAGAAACTTCCCCTAGAGACTGTAAGCCAAAATAAACCTTTTCCTCTAATTAGCCGCTTTAAGTTGGGTGTTTTGTCCCAGCAATACAAAGGTAACTGCATCAGCATGTATGTAATACAATGTGGTGGTGGTGGCGGCGGTTGTGGTGGTGGTGGTGGTGGTGTGTGTGCCTGTTTGTCTGTGTGTCTGCGTACTGTGGTGTATGCATGTATATTTGTCCATGTTATGGACTTTCCAGCATGGTCATCTGATATGGCTTGAGCAGCACATGAGCCATCCAGCTCAGTTGCTCTTATACCCATTCCTGTATAAGCCAGGGTCTTTTACTGAAACCAGAGCTTTCTGCTTTTCATGAACAAGGGCAATTCCATGGTCTCTGCTCCTCTTTGTCAGACTAGGGTTCATGTGTTCAAGACCATGCCCTGCTATTTACATGAATCTGGAGATTTCAAACTCAGACAGTTTCAGGCTCCCTCAGGCCCTAATGCTTGTGCAGGAAGTTCACTTAACCACTGAGCCCTATTTTTTAGTCTTCTTGTCATTTGATGTTTGTCTTTTGAAACAGCCACGCTGACAGGAGAGAGATGGCATCTCAGAGTAGTTTAAATTTGCATTGAGAGCTAAAGATGTTAAACATTTTTTAAAGTACTTATTGGCCTTTGTGTATTTCTTCTTTTAAAATTTCTTCTCACTATTCACTTCTATAACCTGGTTTTCTGATTGAGTTGTTTTATTTATTATTTAGTTCTGTAAGATCTTCTTGTATCCTAGACATTAATGCCCTGTCATATGTATAACTAGCAAAGATTTTTCTCCCTGTCTGTAGGCTGCTTCTTTGATAGATTAACAGTGTCCTTTTCTGATCAAGAGATTTTTCAATTTCATTGAGGTTCCTCTGGCTGATGTGTTTACTTTACTTTTTTTTCTTTAGCACTTACAGAGTTTTAAATCTGACATTATGTTCTTTGATCCATTTGGAGTCAATTCCTGGGTATGGAGAAAGATAAAGACCTAGTTTCATTCTTCTGCATGGAGATACCCAGTTTTCCCACAACATTTTGCTAAAGAAGCTTTCTTTTCTCCAGTGAGTATTTTTCACATTTTTTACGATGGCTGCATGGGTTATATCAGGATCCTCCCTTCTTTTCTTCATCTACATATCATCTGTTTTTGTGCCACAACTCTGGTTCTATAATATACCTGAAATCAGGTATGAAAATATCTCTAGCATTATTCTTTTTGCTTATGGTTTCTTGAGCTGAGTTTTCTTGTGCTTCCAAATGAATTTTGTATTTTTTACTATTTGAATGAAGAAGGGCATGGGAATTTTGATGGGGATTACATATAATATATAGACTGCTTTTGGTAAAATAGCCATTTTTCTCAATTTTGATTCTTCTAATATGAGAACATAGGATGTCTATGTCTTCTTCAACTTCTTCAACTTCTCTTTTGAATGATTTAATGTTAACATGGTAGATACCCTTCACTTCCTTGAGTTAGTTTATTCCAGAAAATAAAGGTAATTTGACTTCTTCCTTCTCTTTTTGTGTCTCTTGTCTTACTGCTCTAGCTAAGTCTTCCAGTATGATATTGAATGAAGAAGAGTGGAGAGCATGGAAACCTTTGTCTTGTTTCTGATTTTAGTTTAAATGCTTTGAATTTTCCCCTATTTAGTATAATGTTGGCTACAAGTTTTATGAAAACAGACTGTATGATGTTGAGTTATGTTTCTTCCAGTCCTAGTTTATTCAGAACTTTTATCATGAAGAGATATTGGATTTTGTCAAGTGACTTTGCTATTTCAACTGAGATGAACATTTGTCCTTGACTCCATTTATATGGTGTATTACATTTGTTGATTGGCTGACATTAAGCATCTATTAAATAATATCCACTTGTTCATGGTGTTGCAGTCAGCCACATGCCACTGCGATGAATCTCTAAACCAGGTACAATTTAGAGAGGAAAGTATTTGTGATGGTTAGGTTTTGTTGTCAACTTGGATCTTTTTAATTATCTTGGGTGCGTCTCTGAGGATGTGTACAGGAAGGGAGCCTCTCAGCAAGGAGCAGGATGTAAAGAAGCTCAAAGAAGCTGGAAGTAAACATCCTTTACTATGTGGGCCATGCAGGAATGAAATTCCAGAGACTCAGGAAGCCATTAAATCTGGGATAGTGTTGCAAGACCCCACCCTAAGCCTATATAAAGTAGAAGAAATTCTCTTTGGCCCTCCTGTCTGTTCCCTGTTCTGTGTGTGTTGTGTAGGTGATGGGTTTTTCTCTCTGCTCGCTCTCTCTGCTCCGACCTGTGAAAGAGGGCCAGCCTCTTTTGCATTCTGAAACTTCCCCTGCATCTATATCTACAAATAAATTTCCTCCCCCAAATTTTGCCTGGTTTGATGATTCATCCCAGCAGCATGTGTCTGACTAACACAGTATTTATTGAAATAATAGATTCAGGGGAAGTTTCAGAATGGTGAAAGAGGCTGGCTCACAATCACAGATCCAAGCAGAGAGATAAACCCATTACCTCCAGCCAGCACACTCCAACTAAAGAAACAGCAGGACTTTACCTCTAACTACTCTTTACATATGTATTACTGGAATTTTACATCCACCTTAGAAATACCCTAAGAGGCCAAGCTAAGATGACACCTCCTCCAGCCAGGAGGTTGGAGGCAAATCATTAATACACTTTTGAATCTATTGGAAGATATTCAGTCAAACTACCACACATGGTAAATAGCCATTTTGATGTGTTCAGTATCCTGTTTGCAAATTTTTTGTTCAGTATTTTTGCATCTATGTTCATGAGAGAGATTGGTCTGTAATTTTCTTTTTTTGTGGTTGCATCTTTATCTGGTTTTGATATCAGGGTAATTCTAGCTTAATAAAAGATAGAGAAAATACCATTCACTGATTTTCATGACTGATCCATCGGATGATAGCATTACCAGACCTTAGAACCTGGCCAGCCTCCAGAGAATCAACAGTCCTTCAAATTCAAGGGCACAGTCATGCTTTTTTGGGTCAGACTGCCTATCAAGTAGCTTCAGCTGAGTTTTGTTTGCACATTCACTCTGCTGTTGTTTGTCCATTGGCATATTAACACCAATTGTGTTTATCCACACAAAAAAGATTTGCTTTTAGTAATTATTATTTTTCACAAATTGTCACATTTTTTTAAATACTGAAAAAACATCAAAGAACATAGAACTTCTTTTAGAAAAACAAAGGTTTCTTATTCAATTACAAATGAAAGTAATAAAGACCTGTAAAATCCATTAGTTTTGAGTTTAGTGTGCTGCATTTAGCATTCATTGAATACATGATCAGCACAATACAGAGATAGGCAGTTGCAACACAGCCTGGATGCCTGGAGCTCATAGGGCAACTCACATTTCCAGGATCAAGCACAGCCCAAGACAAACTAAGTCATTTAGAATAGAATGTATATTTGGCCCCCACAATGGTGTAAAAAACATATCTTAAGCACAGAAAGAGGAAGTGTCTGTCCATTCTAAAGGAAGAAGACCTTCAGAAAGCAGAGCCTCAGGGATAGCACTACTTGAGCCTGCCTGTTTTAGAATGTATATGACAAAAGTAACTTTTATTAAATGTTTTCTATGTTTCTATTACTTTAAGAGTCATACACTTTAACCTATTTTCAACATTCATAGCCCTCCTTGGAGATAAGGCTATCATCACATTTCTTTTTTTTTTAATCTTTATTATCTATAATTAGATACACTATATGAGCAAATAAAGTGTTGGTATCCCCAATTTCCCTCCTCCCTATCCGCAATCATCTGGGTATCCTCCTCTGTGGGCAAACTGGATCAGTCTATGGGATATGGGATTATGGATAGCCTAGGAGTCAACCGGGTTCCACCCCCCTCTTTTCCTCAGTTCCCTGAGTCATGGTGGGTAAGATTTAAGTCTGCTTTATTGTTGAGGTCTTAGTGGCCTCTGTACTTCTGCTTTAGGCTGTGTTGAAAATTGTTAGTGTCTGTCTCGCTGGCTTATCCTGGGTTGACTGATTGGCTGTGGTTATACGTCTCTTACTTATCCCACCACTCTCTGCAGGGTTTCATTTGGGGCCTTCATGGTAGGTCTTGGGTAGCTCATCTCTTGCAGGATGTCAGCCATCTGCCTGTGGCTCATTGATAGGTTTGGAAGAGCCACAGCTCTCATGCTGCCTTCTGCTTTTTCTTCTAATCTCATTTCAATAGTAGAAAAAAAGAGGTCCAGATAAGCTCTATCAATGTGCCTCAGGTCACAAAGCTTCATGAGACTGCACCAGATTTAAATTTAACTGAAATTTTTGAATAATTCCAAATTTTAGCTTTGTTTCTGTTATCTTATAGATTCTTGGATTACCCTCTCTGACAGCTTTCCCACACTTCCCATTCCTATAAAACACTCCACAACTGTCTCCGGAGAAGCGAAGTGTTTGATAACTCATAATAATACAGTGAGTGACAAGGGGCTCCTCTGAAGTCTCCCTCATGGCTGCCGGCCAGTGTCACTGAACAAGTCATTTCTGTTTGGAAATGCATGATGCCTGTAAGCCATCTTGGCCTTACATCATCTCTAATCTTCAATTCATGGATCTGTTTTGACAGAGATCCAGAATTCCCATGATATATGTCTATATGCATGTTTGTTCATTCTCTTCTTGGATTAAAAATAGACTAATTTAAAATCAATTCCTCTTTCTGCAAAATAACTGTGATCTTAACAGGCTCCAAAGCCAATATTAAATTCAAAATTTTCCTGTGTGTCAAAAGAGGAAAATATAGTCTTCAAGTCCTGATTTTCTAGCCAAAACTCACAGAACACTGTATCTGGGAAAAAGTAGAAAGCTAAGCATATGTTTTGTAACTCTGACTTCAGGGCTGAATGTGTTTTATCACTTACTAACCGTTTCCCTGGAAGAAGTGACAGGCTTCTTCTTTCACAGTTCATAGTGCAATACAGTACTAAAGATATATGCTTAAGTTCAGAATAATGGAACTCAAACAGTTCTACAAGAGCAACTACAACTTGTTAGTAACTCAGCTCAGTATTCTGAGTCATTAGAACCTTCTCTCCTGGAACAAAGAAAAGAATTCATCCTCTGAAGAAACCTTTTTAATATTCACCAATCACTGTGTCTATTCTCACAAATGCTGTGTTGTGTGTAATACTGACAATATGCCATTGACCAGTACCAACATCACTAATCAGCCTTGGCACACTTCCTGAGGATGCCCACCTCTGTGTGTCTTTGTGCATGTGCAAGTGTGTGTTTATATGGATATGCATGTGTGCACATATGTGTGTCTGAGTATAATTGTGAGTGCATTTGTTCAAGTTGTGTGTGCATATGTATGTGTCTATGCCTGTGTGTATGTTTGTATGCAGAATACTAAAGCATTAAATCTTGCTTTTAGGTCCCATTCTCCTGAAGTCTCCTAGCAGGGACACTGGTATTTACAATGTAGACTTTTTCTAAGGTTCACTAGTTTCCAACTGCCTATTAGCAAAATACCTTTACATACTTTTATTGCACTTAACATATCCATCTCCCAGCTAATATTTAAGAATATTATGACATATGAATATATATATATATATATATATATATGCCACAGCTCATGCAAGTGACTAAGACTGGAAAAAGTGGTATCATGTGTGAATAATAAACCATACATTCAGAGGGATGTTCCTGTTCATTATAAACTCAGAAAGCACATAAAAGTGTTATGCTTATATCCATGGTGTGTGTTAAGAAAATGTTCACTAGTCAGCCAAACTTTTCAGTTTTTCACACTTCTCATAAGCAGTGAGTATAATTGAGGTTGGTTGTCATATTCTTCTAGTTTGCCTCTTTCCATCAATGGGACTGATTCCAGCCAGGTTCCCAGGGAGTGGTGACCACTTATAATTACATGCTGAGGAATGACAGATGGAGAATTAATTAGCAACCCTACAATGTAGGTAAACAATATTTAACATGTGTCAATATTTCCTCCAGAAAGTTCTAATAGCTCTTAAGTTCACCGTGTTGAACATACATCACTCTCTTCTTAAAATAAACCCCCTTTATAATAGCTTGGGGAATAGGGGTTTATGTCATCATTGCATATTTTAGGATTCTGTACTGATGGTCATTTTTCAGATGTATGCTAACGGTAAAAACTCCAGCTAAGAATGGAATCTGTCATATGACAGTGTTTAAATAAATCATCAACTTTCTCCCGCATTACTGGGAAATGGAAGATAGAAAAAGAACATTTGATTGCCAAATAAACTAGTGGCTGTAAAATACCAAGTATGCAATGAAAACCCAAAATTGATCTATTCTCCATACAGAAGCAAACATTTAATGACCCAGCCCCATGGTGCTCTTGGTATCCTTGTAGATTAGATTGCCCTGTCTCAAAGTATCCTATTTTGATATTTGTCACAGCATATGTTACAATGAGCTGTTTGCAGGCTATTTTAGAAGGCAGTGTCCTATTTTACAACTTTGTTAGAGTAAACCTCACATCCAATGAGCTGCACATACATGAAGCATGCACTTGAATAGACACATAGCCATGCAATAAGGCTCACAATCAAGATCATGGCATATATGACCTCCAATCCTTCCCTTCTTCCCTTTATACTTTCATCCTTTCTTTCCACCCCCTTACCTCTACAGACAAAGCCACTGATGTACTTTGTCAGTAGCTTACGTGTTCTAGAATGAATGCTGTATGAATTGAATCTTATACCATATATTATTATTTATCTTATTTCATTTGGAGATCCATACAAGTGGCCACAGGTATCAATGGCCCAGTTCTTAATTATGGCAGACTTAAGATAGTCCTATTAATGTGTAAAATGAATAATTTTATGTTTAGTTTTATATATTTGTGTTGCTTGTAAATAAAAAAGTTGGTGTTGGGAGTGAAAAATGTTCTTATTTCTTTTAAGTACCTATGTGGGAAATGACAAGGTCATATGTTAGATCCATGTTTGAATTGTTAAGGATTTAATGTATTTTAAGAAAACTACACAGAAAAATTATATTTTCCATATTTTTTTCAGATTTGGGGTTACCTTTTAGAATAATATCTAAATTATGTATCATAATCCTATCACTTTCCAGTTTTGATGTGGCAATGTAAGGTCTAATTAAATCAAGAAAGTATATAATTATGATACAATTATACAAATCTGTCCTTTCTGGTAAGTGGGCCATAAATGCTGTCATGGAAACAGACTCAGATATCAAGAAATATAATGAGTTCAGAAAGAGGACTCAAATTATAAACTAGCACTGACAAGTTATTGTAGAACTCTTAAGGTATATAAAAAATTAAAAAGAATTAAATGAGATGGTCCTATATAAATCACTTCATATACTGCTTGCTATATAGCTGGTACTCAATAAATGCTATGGATCATATAAATATTCATATTTAGTTACATTTACAATACACTACTATTTTTCTCACTATTCATGAAAAGTCTAGAACAAGATAATTTGCTTAATCCCAAGAATGCAACAATATGTTCATATGTCCTGTCTGTACATACTAAAATAATAAAAAAAATTAAAAATAAACCTCTTTCTTTGCTTAGTAGCAAGAAAATCTGGCTAATATTAGCAGCTTATCAAAAATAATTTTGGAATTCAAACTTTTTATTTAAAAATCTGGAGATATAGGTCAACTGGCAAAATGCTTGCCCATCACACTAAAGAGGGAGTTCATATCCCCTGTATTCATGTAAAAGCAGCTGCAGCAGCACGTGCCTGGCATCCCGACACTCAGACAGAGGATCACTAGGCTTTGCTGGCTAGCTAGTCTTTGGAATCAAGGAGCTCTGGGTTCAGTGAGAGACTCTGTCTCAAAAAATAAGGTGCAAAGTGATTGAGGAAGACATCAGTGTTGATGCCCAACCACATGTGCGTGCACACACACAAAGCACACATGAGCATATACATACACATACAGATAAACAAAATCAACTCATTGTTGGCCCACTAAACAATGTAACTTATTATGGACAATAAAGAAAAAATGTTAAAAAAAATAAACCTGAATAATTGAAAAAAATCAAATAAGTCTTGCAACATTACAATCTATAAAAAATGAGGGATGACAGGCATTGCTGTCAATTGTAATTATATAAAACTTCGTTTGTATTTTTAACTTTAGATTCATTGATTATGGTCAAATGTTAATGTAACAACTATCACTTTCTATTCACATTTAATGAACACTAACTATGTGCCAAGTAGTGGATGAAGTAATGTGTATTATATTATTTCATTTAACTCCTGTGAGAACCCTAACATAGTACAATTAAGTACAGTGAAGTCCATTTTATAAGTTAAGAAATATCAAAGACGTTTTACATTAGTGTAAAGGACACTCTGATTCCAGATCAGGAATCAAGTCATCTTTCCCAGAAGACACAAAGAGAAAGTAAAAAGATGTGAATAAAATTTCATAAATCTGGTCTCCCCCCCCCAAAGAAGTGTGCCCTACCATGCACAGTGTTCATTTTGCATTCTTATCAACAGTGTGCAGGGTTTTATTCTGGCTTTCTTCTACAAATTATTTCTCTTTTACTCTTATCTTTCTATGGTTTGACTATGATGTGCCTTCATCCTAACCAATATTTATTTTTTTCTGGATTATTTTGATAGTGACAATCCTAGTGAGAATGAACATGATGAGCAAAATAATCTTAACTCTAAAATTATTAGTATAAACATTAATTCTATATATCAAATTTTAGGGAATTGTAACTAAAATAAACTGAAAGTATACATTTCATGGATCATATATAATGTCCAATTATCTTGACAATTCTTTAAAATATTTTAATAGTGGAAAAGTTTTCTTTCTTTCCCATTTTTTTCTTAAACATGTACCCTAAGAGTTCCTAGCACATAAAAAGGAAAAAGGCCCCAATAAAAATGTACTTAATGGCCTCATTAACTTCTAGGGAGGCATTTTTTCCCAAATGTCTATGAAATGTAATCCAAATATTAATCATTATAGAATTTAGACTCATCAGTACAAGAAAACTCTCCTTCTTTTTAATAAGAATGCAATCCACAGTATGCAAATAACTACTGGAGAAGCTGAGAAATTAGCTCCCAACACTTCCTGAGATGACTCAGCTATCACTCAGGCTTGGGTCACTGGGGATTATTGTCACCAGAGACATCAGGATGGCTGCTCCCTCTTACTGAACCTAGAAGGTAAATTCCTCAAGATTTTCTCCTATTACAGAATTGAGACTAGCTGAGAATTTAATCATCAAAAATATCTTTGTAATAGACTGCGCTTATTGGCAAGTTTACCTAAAAGTCAAAGCTCCTATTCATCATACATTTGAAATATCATTCCAAGTTTTTAAAATATCTTTATTATGAATAAGTTATGTACATTATATGAGCAAATCTTGTGAATGTGTCCCCATTTCCCTCCCCTCTCTCCTCTACCCACTGGGGTCCTTCCTAGGTGTGCTTACTGGATCTGTCTATAGGTTAGGGGGTTATGAACTGCACCAGAGGTAGCCAGTTTTTCATTCTCTTTATTTTTCTTCCCTCTTTGTGTATTGTTGCTGAGGGAGGCACTGTCTCTGGATATTTTCCCCCACCATGGCTCTTATAGTCTTTTCACTCCTCTTCCACTCAGTTCTCTGAGTTATAGTTCATTCCAAGTTTTAATGTGTTCTTTTTCTAAGCAAGATAACTTTAACACCACATCCCTAATACATGTCTCTAAAAGCCATATCATTTAATAACACTTGTCTCTAAAAGAGAGCCACACAGCCACTCTGGAATCTTTTGGAAGCAGTGTTCCTCTTAAGGTCATCACACCTGCCTTGGGTGTTCCTGGGTGAGCAAGATAAAAGGATGTAGATGTGCCCTTGGAGAATAGTCACAGAAATATCCCAGCATGACATTCTTTCAAAGAAGCAAATATACAATGACATAGGACCAACTCTATCGAGTAATCAGATCATATATCCTTTGACAAAAGTCCCACCATCACTCTCCCCCCCCCCTTGTTTTCTCAAGCTGGAAGTTTAGGACTTTAATGAGTTATAAGAATAAATATGTAATAGTTAGCCTTTAATGTAGAAAAGAATAAACTAGAAGATAATTACCATTTTCTAATATAGTATGATCTATTATTTTGATGTTACGGTCATATGTGTATAAATGTTTATGCTGTGTGGTCTCAACTAAATACTGAAAGCTCCAATGCCTTTTAGGGGGGTTAAAGTATGGCTTTTAGAATTCTCTGTTTCTTATCTTGGATCAAGATCAAAAGTATTACAACTATCACAGGCTTTGCTACAGATGCCACAGCCTCTAAAATCCTAGAATAAAGAACCTTACCTTCTCTATATATTATATTGCTCTAAATGACCTAATTTTCCACCAAGACAATCTTTAGTCTTACAAATTTTCACCATTCAATACACCATATGCCCTCACATATTTCCTTAAGTGGCTAAATTTCAATTACCC
>PVHP010049676.1:0-12090 GCA_004024765.1 Zapus hudsonius
AAACAACCAAACAGCCAACGAACACCAAAAAGCAGCCAACACAAAACCAGCAGCAAGCAGGACCTTAGAGCTCACACTGCTCTCTTCCACCCCTGGGCTGGAATACAGATCTGCCCGCAGTGACACCTTAGGGATGGATTCCAAGATCCGCCCTCAGTGACACCTCCTCCAGCCAGGCAGCTGGAGATCCAAGTTATAAACTTTAAAACCCCTGAGTCTATGGGGCTGGGGGGGGGAATGGGGAGACATATATACACATTACCACAACTAGCTAGCCAATACGCCCCAGGACTACTCCTGTCTCCATTTCCCCAGAGTTGGGATTGCAGGTGCCACGGGTGCCAGGGAATCTCAACTCCCATTCTCATAGCTGCTCAGCAAACTCATTGTCCTCCCAGCCCCAGGGATCTGCACTTAAATGGAAGAAGATGGCAGTGCAATTTCCACCAAAACTGTATGGCAGAAGCAGAAACCAAGAACTGGAGGGAGAAGAATCTCTCTGTGGAAAATTTTAAATACAAATTGGATTCTCCTCTTTTTCTGCTACTTAATTTGTCCTTCAATGTTTTGTTGACTTTAAAAAGGGACTTTAGCTGCCTGCAAGGGTGCCGACAAGTTAGATATGCTCTTCTGGGGCATCAGTCATGAGAGTAGCCACAGTGCAGCTGTCTCACTAGCAAATTAAATGACTTTTAATCGATCAAAAGGAGTCCACTTTCCAGCAGCTGCTCTAGTACGTCCATATTTCTTCTTTGCAGAACTTCTACACTTTTTGGTTTTTGCTTCAATGGAACAAATTAGCCTGCATGTTCTCCCCCCCCCACCCCAATTCACTTTCTCTATTATTCAGAAGAAACATTTCTCAATGCCTCAACCTTTGGGTCTTAGTGATGAGTGTAGGGATCTATTATCGAGGGGGGGCACTTCTCACCCTCAGGTTTTGAAGTCATTTTGTGTTTGCTGGCTGGTAGCCAGCAGCAGCAGCAGTAAATAGATGGATCTGTGGGAGTCTAATGTTTAAAAATATTGTCATGGGGGGCTGGAGAGATGGCTCAGCGGTTAAGGCACTTGCCTCCAGTGCCTAAGGCCCTGGGTTCAATTCCCCAGGACCCACATAAGCCAGACCCACAAGGTGGTGGCCATGGTGTACTCTCTCTCTCTCTCTCTCTCTCTCTCTTTTTCTCTGTATCTCTGTTTGAAAATGAATAAATAAAATATTTTTTAAAAATATTGTCATGGTACTAGGGATTAGACCAAGGGATTTAAAAAAATTGATTTATTGGCGAGGAGAGAGAAAAAGAGAGAATGGGTGTGTTAGGGCCTCTAGCCAATGTAAATAAACTCTAGATGCATGTGTAATTTTATGCATCTGGCTTTGTGTGAGTACTGGAGAAGTGAACCCAGGACATTAGGCTTTGCAAGCAAGCACTTTAACTGTTGAGCCATCTCTCCAGCCCAGACCAAGGGCTTTTAACAATATTTATTGAGAGAGAGAGAGAGAGAGAGAGAGAGAGAGAGAGAGAGAGAGAGAGAGAGAACAGACTCTTCAGGGCCTCATGCCTCTGCAAACAAACTTCAAACTCATGTGCTACTTTGTAGGTCTGACTTTACATGGGAACTAAGGAAATTGAACCTGGGCCATCAAGCTTTGCCAACAAGTACCTTTACCCACTGAGCCATCTCTCCAGCCTGAAGACTGAAGGCTTTTTACAAGTTAGACAAGTATAACATCACAGAGCTATATCGCTGTATTAGTCAGGGTTCTCTAGAGGAAACAGTTGATAGAATGGGTTGTAGTAAAAGGGAATTTATTGGGGTAGCTTACGACAGTCCAACAATAACAGTCTGCAGGCCCACAGGTGAAGGAAACAGTAGCTGTTCAGTTCTTGTGGCTGGAGGCCTCAGCAGTCCCAATCCAGCCCAGAAGGCCTGATGGCTCCCTGGGGAGCAGCTGCTCTTCAAATCCATGATGTGAGTGCAAGTCATAAACAAGCACCAGCAGCCAACAAGAAGGGAACCAAGGAGAGAATTTCTTCCCCTTTATATAGCCTTAGGGTAGGGTCTTGGAACCCTTTCCCAGACCTAATGGCTTCCTGAGTCTCTGGAATTTCCCTCCTGCCCTGCCCACACAGGAAAGGATGTTTACCTCTACCTCCCTTGAGCTTCCTTACATCCTGCCCCCTACTGAGAGGCTGCCTTCCTGTGAACATCCTCAGAGACCCACCCAAGATTAGCTGAAAGGTCAAGTTGACATCAAAACTCAACCATGACAATCACCCCAGCTATCTTTTTGTTTTTTGTTTTTCTTTTGAGACAGTCTCACTAAATTGCCCAAACTGACCTTGAACTCACTCTGTAGCCCACACAGTCCCTGAACCTGCGATCTTCCTGCTTCAGCCTCTCAAAGTAACTGGGATTAAAAGACTCAGCTTGTGTACTATTGCTTGTGATGGTTTTAGGAGCTGTTAAGGATTCATTTTTATGATCATACTATATTGTATCTACTTATGGAAGTTGCCAATAAATTACAAAATAACAAGATTTAAAGAGGGCTGCAGAGATGACTCATGGGTTAAGGCGTTTGCCTGCAAAGCCTAATGACCCAAGTTTGATTCCCCAGTACCCACACAAAGCCAGATGCACAAAGTGGCACATGCATCTGGAGTTCATTTGCAGTGGCTAGACACCCTGGTGCACCCATTCTCTCTGTCTCTCTATCTCTCCCTGCTTGAAAATAAAATTTGGTGGAAAATCCAGAGGCATTGCCTCCCCCATAACTGTGAACGGCTCAAACAACTCATAGCCCTCCATCCCATGGAACATACCAGCAATCTTACTGAGGAGGACCCTCCGTGGGAAGGGGGCAGGTAGGGTCTCACCCTAGTCGAGGCTGACTTGGACCTCACTCTGAAGTCCCCAGCTGGCCTCAAACTCACAGAAATCCTCCTGCCTCTGCCTCCCCAGAGCTGAGATTAAAGGTGTGTGCCATCACACCCAGATTGGCTGTGCTTTTTTTTTTTTTTTAACTTTTGCTCTCACCAGGATGTGTGATGGGTTACAGACTCACTTTGCAGGACTTTCCTGTCTTCCTTGTGAGTTTATGGATGATGTGCTAAGTCTGTTTCTGTTCTGTGATGTGTGTGGTAGTTTGAGTGAATGGCCCCCAGTAGATTCCAAAGTTTATTACAAGCTTTTCTCCAGCTGCCTGGCTGGAGGAGGTGTCGCTGTGGGTGGATCCTAGGGTCCAGCCCTAAGGTGTTGAATTCCAGCCTAGGTTGGCAGAGGGCAGTCTGAGGTGGTCTGGAGTCCCTGCTGTTGTGTGTGTTGCTTTTGGCGGTGCTGGTGGTTGTCCTCTCTGCTTGGATCTGTAAGCTTCAAATAAATCTCTTTATCCTCATAATAATTGTGCCTGGTTTGGAGGTTCATCCCAGCAGCGTGTTACCCCGTGTCTTTATAGGAAGGATCAATCCAATGTATCGACTCAACTCACTGTGTTCTTAACCCACTGCTGTGCACCTCACCCTGCAAGCCAGGGTCCACACTTCAGGAAGCTCTGCCTACACAGTACCCTGTCACACAGCTAAATGTCCTCTGGTAGCAGGAGCTGTCACTGCTGCTCCGTGTCACACCCTGTGGTTTACAACACAAACCCAGGTGACAAGAGTGGTCACAGCAGCTCCCATCCTGCCTGGGTGCTACTTACCTTGAAAGGAACCAGGAGAAGGTAAGTTTGGTGACACCCTGTGTTTGAATCCTGGCTGCTTATTTTTGATTGACAGACGGCTTCTCTTTATATCTTTTATTTTATTTTTTAATACATAAAAACTTTGTATGTACAAGTCATGTGTTGGTACCACCATTTCCCTCCTCTCTGCCCCCTTTCAACAGAGGGCCCTCCTCAGTGGGATTGCTGGTATGTTCCATGGGATGGAGGCCTAGGAGATATTTGAGCAGCAGACAGATATGGGGGAGGCAATGCCTCTGAATATTTCCCCCACAAAATTTATTTTCAAGCAGGGAGAGATAGAGAGAAGAGGGTCAGAGAGAATGGGTGCACCAGGGCCTCCAGCCCCTACACATTCATGCCATTGCCAAGGGCGCTACTTTTATACAACTCATTAATTCATATAGAAGTACTTCCTGGCTCTCAGTATGTATGGCAATTTGGGAGGCATCAAAGGAAAAGAATAAGGAAGGATAAAATCACAATATGCTAAAGGATAGACGAATAATATATAATAATAAATAAAATGACATGTTTCCTTGAGGAAGTCCAAATGTGCTCAGGAAAAATGAATGAGTGGTCCAGCGATCCAGAGAACAATTACCAAGAGACCAGAGAATAGCGGGTGTTGTGGTCAGCTTTCTAGTTGCTGCGCAGAAAGAACCCAAGCAAAAGCGGCTTGTGGAGGAATGGGTTTATTAGGCTTACGGACTCGAAGGGGGACTCCATCCTGGCAGAAAAAACGATGGCATGAGCAGAGGGGTGGACATCACCTCTGCCACAGCACTGGAAACAGCGGCAGGAAGGTGTGCCAAATACTGGCAAGGGGGAGCTGGCTTATAACCCCATAAGCCCACCCAATTCTAGCGAGGTTGTAATTCCTGAACTGCCATCGATCATGGAGAACACATTCATTTGTTTGTGGGGGACACCTGGATCAAACCATGACAGCGGGCTCGCTGGTCAGTCAGTCTGGCTGGATCAAGATCTGTGAGGGATTCCGTCACAAGGGTGCAATGCAGATGGGGAATAGAAGAGGACCCCTGACATTCTGCTCTAGACGTCACATGTGTGCACCTGCATCAGCACGCCGTGCACATATACTACATGCACATGACACATACTACCCACATGCCAAAAAGAGGGAAAATTGTGCCCACATGTCTTGATAATGGCTATCTCCATAAATTTGTATGACTTTCTAAGTTATATTCCTCAAAGGGTATAATTTACAACAAGGTTTAAAGATGAAGCGAAGTTTAAAAATTAAAGTTAAAAAATTAAAATTAAAAAAAAATCAAAATCATAATGGTTCATTGTCTATACTTACAAGAAGGACTTCTAAGACTGAGCTGGTGGTTAGAATTTAGATAATGCTCAGCAAAAATTTCCATGTACCTCAAAATTTCAGGAGTGTCCGAATTCTTGTCTATAAAGTTAAAGAATTAAAATCATGGACAACCAGATCCTAAGGTATAATGGAAGACTTTATTATTTAAGGGAACATGGGGAGTTAGAGAGTTCTCCAGCCACCAGTGTGGGGAGAACACAGTGGGAGAGCTTTTAATAAATCTGTGCTGCTCAGCCAAACAAGCAGCAGAAGAAAAGATATCAGAGGGCCCCCATCATGAGAGGGAAAGGTTTATGTGGGCAAGAATTCTGAGCCCTCCCTCACCCCAGCCTATAAGGCCTTACCTAGAAAATGAAGTCCTCCTTTTGGATGCCTTGTGGAAAAAGAAGACTGGCCTTTGTTCTAAGGAAGCTTTTAAAATTTCCACCAGGTAAGTCAGAGAGACATCTGATTGGTTTATACCTGACCAATCAGTTTTTTGCATCTAGGTTTGAGCTATGGCTAGAGAAACCTCCCACTGAAGGGGAGGGGGGCCCATGGAGCTTGCCTGAACTGTCACAGTATCAATAAATTAAGATAAAATCAGGGAGCTGAAGAGATGGCTCAGCAGGTAACGTGCTTGCCTGTAAAGCCAAATGTACAAAGTGGCAAATACATCTGGAATTTGTTTGTAGTGGCTAGAGGCCCTGATATGCAGCATTTTCTCTCTCTCTCTCTCTCTCTCTCTCTCTCTCTCTCTCACACACACACACACACACTTTCTGTACCTCTCTGCTTGCAAATAAATAAATACATTTTTAAATAGAAAATTATTTCATACTGGATGAGAAAAAAATAAAATAGATATGTGAGCTGGTATACTCATTTAATTCCCTTTTATAAATGAAATTGTGAGGTGGTTTAATGAGGTCTATTACACAGATTTGGGGACGAGAGAGAGGAGTGCTCAAACAGCTAAGATCAGGCTCTACTCATTCTGGCCCGGAGAAAACTCTGAGATGTCTTTAGGACAATGAGCAACCCTGGCTGGATCTACTGTGTTGAAGTTTCTCAGCTCAGCTGGAAACACCCAACTCAATCCCAGGGTGAGGGGCTTCTTTCCCTTCCCCAGTCCTCTTGGTTTTTGCTGTCAAGTCTCCATCCTGCCTCCCTTTCTTTGCTAATGATTCCTGCGGCTAGCAAGATGGCTTCTGTCATGTTCCAGAAGTCTCGAGCATTCAGGGAGTGGATCGTGAGAACTCTGACCTAATCAGTGGACTAACAACAGAATGGATTCCATGGGAAGTGATGGACTGCGTGAAAGGTGGAGCCTGATTGGAGGAGATGGGTCACCGGAGGGTGTGCCTCTGAAGGGTATATGGTGTCCCCCAGCCTCCCCCCACCACACAAGCACCTCTGTCTCTGCTTCCTAACTGCCTCAGGGTGGCTGGCTTCCCACCTCCATGCCATGAGCATGATGGAGACACTCATGTGCGGTTTTGCCATTTGGTACTTCTGTTTGTCATGGTCAGGAAAACTCTGGAAAACTGGCATCTTGCCCTGGGGCTGAATGTGGTGAAGCGCCCAGAAGAACTTCCCCAGCAACTGGCTCTGCTTGGCCCTGACACGCTGACGTAGATTGAAATGAAGGATTCATGTTGCTGGCTACGTCTGCGCCTGTGATTTATGTGTGGGGTTGGCTTCCTTACATCTCATTGTGAATAGCTGTGGCCACAGAAATGTTCCAGAACAGAGAACAGGGAGGGAAAGACACCCATTGTGCAAACACAATACAGCTGGCTTACCCTCACCCTGGGCTCCCTGACAGGTCCAGTACTCTCTTCCATCATCAGCTCTACCTGAGCAGGTAATGACTTGGAATGTCCCCAGAAAAGGTGCTGTTATAGTTTCAACCCAGGCCCATGTGTTAGAACCCTTAGCCCCCAGTTGATGGCACTATTTGGGGAAGGTTGTTGGAACCTTGAGCGAGGAGGGCCTAGCTGGAAGAGGTGGGTCAATGGGATGGGGTCTTTCCTTTCTTTTCCTTTTCTTTTCTTCTTTAGAGGTAGGGTCTCGCTCTAGCCCAGGCTGACCTGGAATTCGCTATGTAGTCCCAGGCTGGCCTTGAACTCACAGTGATTTTCCTACCTCCACCTCCCAAGTGCTGGGATTAATGACATGTGCACCACACCTGGCAAATTATTTATTTATTTGTTTGTTTGCAAGCAGAGAGGGTGGGGAGAGAATGGGCATGCCAGGGTCTACAGCCACTGCAAATGAACTCCAGATGCATGCAGCACTTTGTGCATCTGGATTTATGTGGGTCCTGGGGAATCAAGCCTGGGTCCTTAGGCTTTGCAGGCAAGTCCCCTCAACAGCTGAACCATCTTTCCAGGCCCTGGATGGGGTCTTATAACCCACCCCTGCTTCCTGCATTCTGATCTGCAGAAATGTAACAAGCCCTGCTGTGAGTTCTAGCCACTATACTTTCTCTGCCACGAGCCAAAAGAAATCCTCCCTCCCTGGGCTGGAGAGATGGCTCAGCAGTTAAGGCACTTGCCTCCAGTGCCTAAGGCCCCGTGTTCAATTCCCCAGTACCCACATAAGCCAGACCCACAAGGTGGTGGCCCTGGTGTGCGCTCTCTCTCAATTTCTCTCTCTCTCTTTCTCTCTCTCTCTCTCTGCTTAAAAATGAATAAATAAAATATTTAAAAAAAAAAAGAAATCCTCCCTCCCTTCACCTTGCTCCTTGTCAGGTACTTGGTCTCAAGGATGAGAAAGCGACTAAGGTGGTGTCTGATCTGATGGAGCTGCCATCCAAAGTACCAAGATGGCTGCCTCACATGACAGACATTTTTTTTCTCACCATTCTCCAGGTGGGAAGGCCATGACCAGTGTCCAGCATTGTTTATTTTGCCTCTGGTGAGGGCTGTCTTCCTAACTTACAGACTGGAGCTTCCACATGGTGGTGTCCTTATGAGGCCTTTCCCCTGAGAATGCAGAGAGAGAGAGAGAGAGAGAGAGAGAGAGAGAGAGAGAGAGAGAGAGAGAGAGAGAGAGAGAGAGAGATCCCTTTGAGACCAAAGGCCCGGGAGTTTGGAGGCTTCTACAGAGTAGGTGACTGGGAATGACAGGACCAGGCCCTGTGGCCCTGTGGCCCTGACAGGCATCACCTGGTAAGGTCAGCCATCCATTGGGCTGGACTCAGCCAAGTGCTCCAGAGCATGCGCACTCTCCCTCCCACCTGCGGATGGGGGCACACGGCCAGATCATCATTATCCATGGTTCTTTGCTTTTGAGTCTGTGTGCATGCATGTGTGTGTGCGTGCGTGTATGTGCTTGTGTGTGTGTGTGTGCGCGCATGTGTGCGTGCGTGTGTGCGCACACTCTCCCGAGGTGGGGTGTGCGTCCTGCGGTGGGAGGAATGGACTA
The DNA here is from genome assembly GCA_004024765.1 of Zapus hudsonius. Classification (NCBI taxonomy): domain Eukaryota; kingdom Metazoa; phylum Chordata; class Mammalia; order Rodentia; family Dipodidae; genus Zapus; species Zapus hudsonius. Next base: position 8,487 of record PVHP010049676.1, read on the forward strand.
TTGCATGCCCTCCTCCATCTCTCTCCCACCCATTCTTATTTGAGTGAGTCTTCTTGACCCCAGAGCTTGCTTTTTTTTCCATAAGCTCTGGTGACTCCTGGGTCTCTTCTCCCCTTCCCCTCCCCCTTCCCTAGGACTGGGATGACAGGCACACCTGTTCATCATGGATTCTGGAAATTTGATCTTGGTGGTTTTGGACCCTTGTGCTGGGGCAGGAAGCTCTCTAAACTGCTGGGTCATCCTTCCAATCCCATCTTCCATCTTCACGAATCCTGGGGAGAGGAACAGGGGTCTCCTTAGATGGTGTTCCAAAGACAGGAAAGAACCAAGACCACTCAAGTCTGGCTTGATGAACCAATGTGTTTAATCAGAATGGCTCATGGGAGCTTGCACGATAGGCCACTTCCAGGAGCAGGGACAACATACAAGCAACTATGTCACTGAAGAAAATGTCTCTCCAGCGACCATTAACCCTTTGTATATGCTCAGGAGGGATATGGCCTCAAGCCTGTCCCCCTTCTCTGTGAGGGAACATTAATGGATGCGATCTTGCATGGGTCTGTTACTAGTGATCTCAGGGACTGGGGGCTCAGTTCCACATGTGCCGTTAGTAGCACTGTATGGGTCATAAAGAGGCCCAAACACAGGCTCTGGAATCAGGATGAGCAACATTTCACCCTGGATCAGGGCCAGGGAATGTGCAGGGGAGCTCACCCAGAGAGTATTCGAGGTAGGAGACCCTAGTGTCATGTATCTAGCCCTGTCTGCCTGAGTGGGAACAGAGCAAAGGGACTGAAATCCTTCCTCTTCTGTCCCTGTCTCCCCAGGTGGCCCCAAACTTCTGTGGCATCCTCCATGTCACACCTGAACGCTCCCAGAGACCAGGACACATGAGCAAAACTCACATTCGGAATATGGTTTGTGGATCGCTCCATGCGAGACATGACAAAAACGGAGTGTTGAGAAGTTGCAGAGACCCAGAAACTGAGGGTGACTTAGTTCATAGATGATCAATGCCCTGTGTCCCCCTCTTAGAGAAGAGAGCTATTCTAAGCTGTGGCAGGTGAGGCTGTCATTTGCTGGTAATTTTTCAGCCTTGAGAGAACCCGCAGGACTGGGGATGCTTCCATGGTAAAGAACTTGTCTAGCAAGCCTGAGGACCGGGATCAACATCAAATGTTGGGCTGTGTGTGTGTGTGTGTGTGTGTGTGTGTGTGTGTGTGTGTGTGTGATCCCAATGATTAGGAAGCAGAGACTGGAGGATGCCTAGGTCTCCCTGGGTAGCCAGTCTAGCCTCACTGGAGAGCTCCAGGCCATTGAGAGTCCCTGAGGAATGACACCCACGTTTATCCTTGAGTTTCCACATATATACACACAGTGTGCTTTGCACCTGCGTATGGTGTTCCTACACACATGCATGTGCCTACACACATGAATTGCACACACACACATGCACGCACACATGCATGCATGCACATGCGTGGCGGGGGGGGGGGAGAAACCCTAGTTTCCAGGGCTGGAGATTCTCCCTCCCCTGCAGTCAGGGAAGAGGATGCCCATGGATAAGTGTTTTAGCACCTAGCTCTGCTGCATGAACTGCCCTCCAGAGACAACCGTCCCAGTGTGCATACACTCTTGGCTTTCCTGATGGAACTCTGCTAACGGACTGAGAGAAACATACCCTCACTCAGGAAGCCAGAAGGAGCCAGAAAACAATTTGACCCTGCAGGATGCACACAGATGCCTTCTTGCAGCAGGTTGCTGGGTGTCCCTTTAACAAGAGCCAAAGAAAAAGTGCAGATCTGAAGCATCTTACTAACAAACTCCCTCCTTTACAGAGACATCTGCTTGTCTCGAGTGGGGCTGGGGGCCATTAGCCCATGCGCCTGTCAGGAGGCTCCACAGATGTTTACAGCTACTTAAAAACACCCTGTGATGTGGTTACTGTTCAATTCTCCTGTAAAGAGGTTTTGCTCAAATTAAGCAGGACGGCTTAAATTTGAACCAGGGTGCAATGCCCTCTGTGGATTCGTTATGGGGCACATCAAAGCCTTAGCATGGGACATAGGGCTTCCCTGAAGTCTCAGAGGAACCTGGAAGTGTTGTACCATGGTGAGGGGGGAAGCATGCTCATTTCCAGGTGTACTGATGTCCGACCATCTTGTTCAGGCTCTTCAAAAGGCCTGTCCTTGCTTTGAAGTGAGCTGACTGGGGGATGCTTGGGCAAGGACCCTGGCCAGAGCCTGCAAAGCTGGATTCTTCTTGCCTGTCCAGGTGTCCCTACTTCACAGATACAAGTGGAATCATTGGAAGAAATGGCTAAGAAGCCTAATTGCGAGATAAAAGTGATGTCCATGGCACCTGTGTGTGCTGAACCCAAGAGAAAGAGAGGCACTGGAGGATCAAGTGTACACTGAGCTCTTCCCCGGGTAGGGACTGACTCCCATGCAGCTAGCCTGGGCTGCCGTGAAGTGACTGGAATTTAAACCCACTCCCCAATCACTTGATGACTAGGTACACAGATATTTAATAATTCAAGAGTGAAAAAATATTTAATACCAAATATTTAATAATTCAATAATGTGTGTATGTGGGGGGGGGTATGGTATGGTACCCACACGCTTACCTGTGGCAGGAGGCTAGAACAGAATGCCCTGTGTACCTCTCCATCACTCTTCTGCCCAGTCTTGTTTGGAGCCAGAGTCTCTTTACTGACTTGGGAGCTTTGGGGGCTCTGATGATTCTCTGCTTTCCTGTGGGATGGGGTCACAGTGTGCATGACCACAGCCAGCTGCTTATATGAGGTCTACAGATTTGCACTCTTGTGACCTCTGCCCCCTCAGGCCCTCATGCTTGCCGAGGAAGTACAGCCGCTGAGCCACCTCTCCAGCCCTGAAATGATATGTTGAGACACGGGAAGAGATATTCAAATCAGGTGTATCTCCCAGTGACCTGTGCACCTGTGCCTCGAGTCTGGCTGAGGGAATCTGGTCAGGGTTGTACAGCCATCTTGGAGAGGGCTCTGGGTGAGGCAGGACTTTGCTGGGTAGCATTTGAGTTCGTGAAATTCCTCTTTTGTGACTAATGAGGCCTTAGACCTTGTCACATCTGGATACAAATGCCTCCCTCACGCTCATGTGTTAAACCAGGTTTTGACTGCTGTGGAGCCTTTTGAAGGTGGGGCCTGGCTGGTGGAAGTGGGTCACTTAGGGTGGGCCTTGAAGGTTAGCCTTGCCTCTTCTCTCTGCTTCCTGTCTCTGTTAGTTCCTTTTCCCATCGCTGTGATGAAATACCTGTCACAAACAACCTGAGGAATCATTTATTCTGGCTCTCAGTTTTAAGGACACATCATGGCGGTGGGCAAGGCAGCTGGTCTCATCGCATCCATGCTCAGGAAGCAGAGAAAGGCAAATGCTAGTGTTCGGCTCCTTTTCCCCTTTCCATTCAGCCTAGGATCCTAGCCTCTGGGATGTTCTACCCACGGCCAGGTGGGTCTTCCCATCTCAGTTACCCTAATCTAGAAAATCCCTCACAGATGTGCACAGAGATTTGTTTCCATGGTGATTCTGGATCCTGTCAAGTGGACAGTCAAGATTAACCATCA
>PVHP010049677.1:0-12012 GCA_004024765.1 Zapus hudsonius
CTCTCTCTCTGCAAATAAATTAATTTAAAAAACCAAATATGATGGTAGGGATCTACAAAGCAACCTCATGAATTCTCTTATCAACTAGGTAAACTCCTGAAGTGCCTAAATGGTGGAGCAATGTACTACTGGAAATGTCTTCCTTTAACAATGCTATAAAATTCATGGTTTAGGCTTCTGTGCTTAGGAAGTTTTCAAGTCACTTTAGAAAGGCAAGTATTCCTCAAACACATACTTGCTAGACTCAGTAAGGAGGTAAGCAACTGCTATGACTTGAAACAAGAAAGGACAAGTATGAGGACAATACTGAGGAGAACAGAAGGTCTTTGATAAACCTCTAACTGCCTCCTGCCTGTATGGCAAAGTGAAACAATGGAAATATACAAACTTTGAGGCTAGCAGGACTACCAAGTCCAAGAATCTTAAGCATGGTACACACACAGGAAAAACAAGATGGGATTTTCTTTTGAAGGCCACCTAAAATAGGAAATACCAATTATTTTAAAAAGACAAATAACTTAAACCGAAATTCAAACTCTTAAATATGCCAGTTAGTGCCTTTCATGATTTAGTCTATAATCCTACCTATAATCCTAGCGGGTGAAAGCAGATTGTTCAGGAGTTCAAGGTCATCCCTGACTACATGGTGAGTTTGAGGCCTGTCTGGACTATCAGAAGATAAATGAATAAAGAAAAATAAAAGACCCCTGTTTGAATTTACTTTCCTAGCTCTAGCTCCTACTACAACCAAGCTGCACTAAACTATTCTTTCCTTAAATTTGTTTCTAGCCTTTGCTATAGCAGTTTCCCTTTGCTTGACAAGGGGCTGTGCCTTTGCTTCAAACATTACTTAAAATCAGCCAATTCCTTGGGGGCTAGAGATAGCTTGGCAGTTAAGGGGCTTGCCTGCAAAGCCTAACGACCTGGGTTCGATTTTCTAGTACCCACGTAAAGCCAGATGCACAAAGTGGCACAGGCATCTGGAGTTGGTTCATAGTAGCTGGAGGCCCTGGAATAAAAATTCTCTCCATGCTCTCTGCTTGCAAAATAAATTTTTTTTGGGGGGGGGGGGGCTGGAGAGATGGCTCAGCAGTTAAGGCACCTGCCTCCAGTGCCTAATGCCCTGGGTTCAATTCTCCAGTACCCACATAAGGCAGACACACAAGGTGGCAGCCCTGGCATCATACACTCCTCTCTCTGCTTAAAAATGAATAAAATATTTAAAAAAATTTTTTTGAGGTAGGGTCTCACTATAGCCCAGGCTGACCTGGAATTCACTATGTAGTTTCAGGGTGGCCTTGAACTCATGGTGATCCTCCTACCTCTGCCTCCCAAGTGCTGGGATTAAAGGCATGCTCCACCACGCCTGACTAAAATATGTATTTTTTTAAAAAGTAAAAAAGACCAGCTGGGCATGGTGGTGCATGCCTTTAAATCCAGCACTAGGGAGGCAGAGATAAGAGGACTGCTGTAAGTTCAAGGTCAGCCTGGGCTAAAGTGAGACCCTACTTTGAAAAACAACACAACACAACACACCAAGGGTGGGGGGAGAGGGAGAGAAGTTCCTTGATGGGGTGTGGTGCCACACACCTTCAAGCCCAACTCTTGGGAGACAGAGGTAGTAGGATTGCTGAGTGTTCCAGGCCAGCCTGGGCTAGAGTGAGACTCTACCTTGAAACCTACCCCACGCCCCACAATTTTTTAAAACTATTCCTGACACACGTTTACCACTCTTGAGATGGCTTATAGGATAAGGTGTTTGCCTGCAAAGCACAAGAACCAGAGTTTGATTCCCCATGTAGCCAGATGTACAAGTTGGTGCATGTGTCTGGAGTTTGTTTGCAGTGGCTAGAGCCTCTGGCATGCCCATTCTCTCTCTTTGCCTCTCTCTCTCAAATAAATAAATAAAAAAGAGATTGTAAACCCATTTTCTACACTAGCTAATCTATTATTGCTGTTGTTGCTTGATTTGTCTCATTATATATCCTGACTGGCCTCAAACTCAAGGCAATCCTCCTGCCTCTGCAGTGCACCACCAGACCTAATTTATTCATTTGTAGAGTAATTACCAAAACCTCCTTGTAGTCTTTCTAACTTTAAGCCAAAGCATTAAATAAAGGATCATTAATACTTTATGATTCTTTCATGACAGAACCAAATTCAGTTAAGTATTAAATCACAAGGGGCTGGTATATTCAGTGGGAGAGCTCATGTGAGCATGAGGCCCCTCAGCATTTGATCTTCAGTAAAGGCCTCCCCTCCTCAAAAAAAAAAATGTGGGGGGAGGTTATAACAGCAACCTCTCATATTCAGAGTTTCAAGTTCTTTCCAAATTCAAAATCATTTCTCAAGCAGCTCTCTGCTGGTCTGGAGGCTAAATCTTAACAAAATAAGCTTTCATAAAAAAAAACCCTTCAAGTGACTACACCCCTTTTTCTTTTTTTAAATGTACCCTCCCTATGCTTCCCAGGCTCAAAGGAGCCTCCCATCTCAGCCCTGCCTTTGAATGTCCTTTACAACAACTTTCCCAGGCATTGTCACATTCTGTGTATAAGGCCACATACCGCATTAAGCAATGGGGGAATTTAAAAGTAGAACAGAGTTCCTTATCGGTTGGGTTAAGCAATGGATGGAAGACTTTAGAAGTGACAAAGGAAATGGCACAGCGAGGTGGGTCTGGGGAAAAGGGCAGAGAAGACTAGATAAGACATATAGTTAATAAACCCTTTGAATTCCAGGATAAAGGAGAGGTGAACACGACAGGCGATTAAGGTGTGAGGAGGTGTCTCCTGGCTGCAGAAATCTAGGTGTGAGGCAGAGGAAGAAGGAAACGAAAGGCCCTCGTAACTGAAGAGGCTGGGCAAGGTTTGGTTTACGCTCAAGGGAAAGAAAGATACCAAGAAATGACTTGCCAAAATCCATCTTTGGAGAGCGTCTCACTTCCGAGCGCCCTTTAAAATCGCTGCATGTTACAGCCGATGCCCTTTCCCCTCCACTGCTGCAACCTAACACGATCGGCATCTTTACGGTCACTCGACTTCTTCCTCCCTGTCCCCCGCCGACACGGGGAGTGGAATCCCTGCTACCGGAGCCTCGGGTCTGCTGAAGGATCCTGGAAACTCCAGCCAACCACCTACCCACTTCAGGCCATATATGGTGCAAGACAATAGCCGTTCGATAGAGGACGGCCAGCCCCTTGGACAAAGGGGTCAGGTGGAAATCTGCGGGGTCCCTCCCCACTCGTGGAAACCGGGTCTCCCTCCCCACCAGCTAGCTCGGCACGGCTCCGCGCACACGCACGCCCCTTCCCGGCCTCCCGCCCCCTCCAGGCCGGCTCCGTGAGCAGAATCCAATTTTCCACGGCCCAGTGGATCTGCGGGGCGGGAGGCCCCCGCGGCCGGGGATGGGTGTGGGGTCTCCCCATCTTCCCTCGGTGCCCACCCACTCCGCTAGGCTCTCCAGCCCCCAAGAAACCCGACCCAGCGGAGGCTCTCGCCCTCCCGGATGTGTCCGGTCCCCGGAAGCAGCCGGGCCCCGCGGCACCCCGGTTCCTTTTTCTCCAGGCAGGGCCAGGGGAAGGGGTGTCCTCGGGTGAATTCGCTCCGCGTCCGCGACCCTCTCCCCCATCCGTACCCCACCCCCACGCGCGGGGCTGGCTCCCTGCCAAGCCCGCGGCGGCGGCGGCGCGGGTTACCGGGAGTCGGGAGGCGCCGCTCGCTGCCGGGCGCGGCGGGCTGCGGTAGAGCCGGCGGCGGAGTCTGCATCGGAAACGGAGGCGGCTCGGCGTCCGGGGGCCGGAGGCCCGGAGTGGGGCCGGGCAGAGGGGCGCAGCGTCGTCGTTTCGGGGAGCCGGGGCTCAGCAGCGCCGCCTCGAACTCCATGGGCCGCTTCAGGGTCGCCCCGCACGCCATACCGCTGAGGGGGGACCGGAGACCACGAGCACACTCGGTGGCAGCCGCGGCCCAAGCTCCAGGGGCTCCTCAGCCGGGACTCCCCAGCCAAGCCGGCTCCAATGGCGCCTCCAACGCCCGGTGGCGGTGTCGGCTCCGCCCCCTGTGACGTCACGGCTCCCGCCACCGCCCGGGACGCGGACGGGGGGGGCAAGCCGGAAGAAGTCCGCTCCTGGATGTCCGTCTGCCGCGGACCCCCCTGCTGAGGAAGTGGACCGGCCTGGGCGGGGAGCGTGGTCGCCTAGCAACCCCGGGGAGGCCCCACCCCCGCCTCCGCCCCTCCCACTCCTGGCCCGACGCGCCCCGGCGGCCCGCACCTGCGCCGCACGGGCGTGGGGGAGGGGAAGCTAGTGGGGCTGGGTGAGGGGTCCCCGGGGGTGGTGGGGGGGGGTTCCTGGGGACCGTCCTCGTCCCTACGATAAAGACGGGGTGATCCTGCGGAGTCCCTTTAACATGGCTGTTTATCTGAGGGTGGCGTTTAGGAAGTCCGTGAACCCCACGAAATGATGGGCAGAATCGTGAAGAGGTGTGCTCGCGGATGGACGTGTTTGGGGAATAGATGACCCAAGTATTAATCATCGTACTGAATGGATCTGACACACACACACACACACACACACACACACACACACACACACACACACACACACGGTCAGGTGTGATGGCTCGTGTCTTTCATCGCCAGCACTAAAAATGGAACACAAGAAGCACAAGACCGCGGTGAGGTAGGAGGACCTCGGTGTTTTCCAGGCCAAGTCAGCTGGGCTAGAATGAGACCCTGCCTAAATAAATAGATAAAATAATAGTAAACAATAAATAGCAAAAACTGATCAGGAGCCTTCCTGATTCTCGATAGCAATGTTGGCTGGTATTCTGGAAAAATGAATAACAGGAAGGTTTTTTTTTTTTTTTTTTTTGGTTTTTTTTCGAGGCAGGGTCTCACTGTGGCCCAGGCTGACCTGGAATTCACTCTGTAGTCTCAGGGTGGCCCCGAACTCACTGCAGTCTCCCACCTCTGCCTCTGTAGTCCAAGGCTGGCCTCTAATTCACAGTAACCCTCCTACCTCTGCCTCCCGAGTGCTGGGATTAAAGGCGTGCGCCACCACGCCCGGCCTGTTCCAGTGTTTTAAAACATCCTCAGAGGAACATGTGAGCCACAGAAAATGTGAAGCCTTTCTGTAAATATAAACTAATGATATGCCCCCTGGGATGTGGCTTCAACATATCTCTGTGATTGATTTTTTTTTCAAAACTGGCCAAATTTGAGATACTGTCTTCTAATACTATCTTTTAATAGCCAAGAGTCTAAGAATAGAGTCATATTAACCAAGTGTGATGGCACATTCCTTTAATCCCAGCACCCAGGAGGCAGAGGTGGGAAGATCACCATGGGTTTGAGGTCACCCTGAGACTACATAGTGAATTCCAGGTCAGCCTGGGCTAGAGTGAGACCCTACCTTGAAAAACCAAAAACCAAACCAAACCAACAAAAATCCACCATAGAGCATGTATTATTGCATTTATCACTGTAGAATATCAGAAATTCCCAGGTGACTGAGCCTACCAAGGCTGGGTTTTCATCAGTATATCTCCAGCTCATGCTACCTTTGCTCTAGCTCATTTGTTGCCCATATAAAAGTAAAAGATATTTACATTAAGCTAAAAGCCTAGAAATAGGGCTGGGTGTGGTTCTGCACACCTTTAATCCCAACAATCAGAAGGTAGAGGTAGGATCAGGCCACCCTGAGACTACAGAGTGAGTTCTAGGTCAACCTTGGCTAGAGGAATACCCTACCTCAAAAAATAAAACAAGGGCTGGAGAGATGGCTCAGTGGGTAAGGCACTTGCCTCTAGTGCCTAAGGCCCTGGGTTCAATTCCCCAGTACCCACATATGCCAGACCCACAAGGTGGTGGCCCTGATGCTCTCTCTCTCTCTCTCTCTCTCTCTCTCTCTCTCTCTCTCTCTCTCTCTCTGTATCTCTCTGCTTGAAAATGAATAAATAAAATAAAATAAAAAATAAAACAAAAAAACAATAAACTAGAATTAGAACATTAAAGGCCAAAAAAAATCACAATCATCATAGAGTTAAAATATGACTATGACTGAACTTGAAATTTAATTCTGAGCTTCCTAGATGCCAGGACAAAAATGAAAACACAAGACATGTTGAGTGGATTCTGTCATTGCAAAGGAATCAGTCATCAGAGGAAACATCATGGTTTCGTTTTCTGTATCACTAAATTCTAAAGGTAGTTTGTCATGTGATTTTATGAGGAAACAGTGAATGATGTAATAAAGCAAATCAAGGTGAATTTGTATGGCTATTTTAAAAAATTATTTGCAAGCAGAGACAGACACACGAGAGAGAGAGAGAGAGAGAGAGAGAGAGAGAGAGAGAGAGAGAGAGAGAGAGAGAGAGAGAGAGAGAGAAAGAGAATAGATATGCCAGGGCCTCTAGTCTCTGTAAACAGACTCCAGATGCATGTGCCACTTTGTGCATTTGGCTAAATTTGGCCTAAAGTTGGATACTGGGGAATCAAACCTGGGTCATTAGGCTTTGCAGACAAGCACCTTAACTCCTGAGCCATCTCTCCAGCCCTGTATGACTATTTTTTTTATGTCTAATAAAAGCCAAGGACATAAAAAGCAACCAAGCGATGGTTGCTTTTTTTAAGGGGACTTGCTTAAGGTGGTCCAAGTAAATTGCTTTCTTGTGGTGTAAGCAGGTCCAAAGTTAGACCTGAGAAGATTTGAAAAGTATGTCCCTTGGGTAGTCATTTTAAATAGCGCTTCTTGTAGCTAGGGTTTTGCTAAGTGCTTTGCTGGTGACTCTGTGATCCTTAAAACTTTGAGCGTGCCTTGTAATATTAGTGTTTTAAAAGAGGAAGCTGTAATTTGCTTATATCAGACCGCTTCAAAACCATACGTTCCTTGAGAATAATCAGGAGCCCATATCCACCCGTGTTTCCCCATCCCCAGCAGTGTTTGAATACAGCAGGGGTAGGCACAATAAATATTAGTCAAATGAATAAATGGCAGCTCTCTCCCAAAAGCTGACAGACCACATTGCTGAGTGAGGGTGGACTCAGATGATTCAGAAAGCAAACAGGTAGGTGGTATATCCTATTATATGATGTACTTGACAGTGGCCCAACCAGAGAGCTGTCTTTGATGGAGGCAGATGAGCTGCTCTCACAAGGCCTTATGAGGTCACCACACTCCACTCTGCTTTGCTTTGCTTATACAAACACTTGACCAGTCATGTACACATACGGAACGCCACACACATAATTGAGCATCTCCGTGTGCTGGGCATTATAATATCATGCTACTGTGGATGTAAGATACTTTGGTATGAAATGATGCCTACTAGGCGTGGTCACTCACGCCTATAATTCCAGCCCTTGGGAGACTGAGGTAGAAGGATTGCTATAAATGCAAAACTATCCTGGACTATATGATGAGTTATGGAAAGACCTTACCTAGAAAAACTAACACTAAAATGAAAAGGAAATAAAACGAAAGAAAATATTGCCCAGCCTGACCTTGATCTCACTTGGTATTCTACGCAGGCCTTGAATTTGTGATTCCAGCACCTCTTCTTCCTGAGGAGCTGGAATTAAAGACCTAAGCCACCAGACTGGGCTGATTTCTTTATTTTGTTTTGGGGCAGGATCTCACTATGTGGTGTCAAAGCTGGCCTGCAACTCACTGTGTAGCCACAGCTGGCTTTGTGCTCACAGCAATCCTTCTGCCTCAGCCTTCCTTGCAGTTGCAGAGATGACAAGGATGAGCCTCCACATTGACTTTTCTTTTTGAGAAACAGTCGTGCTATTTAGCCCAGGCTTGCCTCTGCTTTCTGAGTACTGGGATGACAGGCTTCATTAGTAAATAAACAGAATTATCCCATTAAAGAAACGGTCAGATTGAGTTTAAAACTAGCTGGGCTGGGTCAGTAGGTAAAGGTTTTGCTTTGCAAGCATGAGGACCTGAGTTTGATCCCCAGTGTCCACATCAAAAAGCCAGGCATTGCTGGGTGTGGTGGGGCATGCCCTTACTTCCAGCACTTGGGAGGCAGAAGTAGAAAGATCACCTCAAGTTCTAGGCCACCCTAAGACTACATAGTGAATTCCAGGTTCCAGGTCAGCCTGGGCTAGAGACCAGAAAAACAAATCAAACAAAACAGAAAAGCCAGGCATGGCAGTATATTGTGTGATTATTTTAATGCCAGCACTGGGGAGGCAGAGACAGGGGTATCCCTGGGGCTTGCAGGCCAGTACATTTGGCTTAATTGGTAAGCTTCAGGTCAGTGAGAGACTGTCTCAAAAAGAGGTGGATGGCCGTGCGTGGTGGCGCACGCCTTTAATCCCAGCACTCGGGAGGCAGAGGTAGGAGGATTGCCTTGAGTTCAAGGCCACCCTGAGACTACATTCTCTCTGACTCCGTCTCTCTCTGTGTCTGTTTCTCTCTGCTTGAAAGTAAATAAAAATATTTTTAAAAAGACTGAGAAGAAAGTTTAAGGCATTTTCTTGAAGCCTGCTGGCTTGTGTTTGATTCCCCAGTACCCACATAGAGGAAGATACACACAAAGTGGTACATGTGCCTAGAATTCATTTGCAGCAGCAGGCGGTCCTTGTATGCCCATTCTCTCTACTTTTCCTTGCAAATAAATAAATGAATAAAAATATTTTTAAAAAATAGCCAGGCATGGTGGCACACTTGGGAGGTAGAGGTAGGAGGATCACACTGAGTTCAAGACCACCCTGAGACTACATAGTAAATTCCAGACAGCCTGGGCTAGAGTGAGATTCTACCTCAAAAAAACAACAACAAAAAAATCCCACAATGGCACAGAATAAATATTCACACTGCAAAATATGGCATTGGGCATAGCAAAGTCAGATTGAACCAACACAAGATTTAAAACAAATAGGGCGAATATCAAGCTAACTCCAAGTCTGATAATTCTAACCAGTGACAGGTCTCTGGAGTTCCAATTTCACTCCTCCAACTTGACTACTCACAATCCAGGAAAACTTCATCCAGTGCTGGCTGCTCACCTTGGCAGTTATCTCATAGTCTTGGCATTTCACTGGGTCTCCACTGCAACTCACGGTTCATCCCCAAGGCTCCACTGGATTTCTATGCAGGCAATCCAACACACCTACTTCACACTGCCCATGGACATTTCCAAAAAACAAAACTTGCACATCCAATGACCCTCTCTTCCTGCATTTGTAATACTCCATAGTACCAGGTGGGCTACCAATTTGTTAATCCCAGGGGGAACAAAGCCAACTTTGAAAAGCAGGAAAACTTCAACATTCAGGTCCCTTACTTCAAGAGAGCCCACATTCTCCCTGCTGTCCCAATGCAGATCACCTGGCCCAACCTCAATGGTTGTCATCTCTCAAGCAATTGCAGCTGAACAGACAGCAGTTTTGGCCCAAAGATTTCATTTCTTTCTGTGCCATCTCCATCTGCTCACCCCAGTCCATTTCTATGCAAAGCAAGTTCTCAGGACACAGGCAGAATGCAGCTAGCCTCTCACACAAACTGCCTCCAGAACAGTCCCTTCAAAATTCCTTCTCCCCCCTGGAAGCCAAACCTCACAGTCCACAGTCCTCACTGCATTCAGGTCTTTCAACTCTGATCAGAATGGTCCATGAAGCTGTACTTATAGCACTGCAAGGCGTCTCTTGGGCCGAGGTTTCAAATCTTTCCACATTCCTCCTGCAAATCGGTTCGAAAAGGCCAAAGCCCACTCCTCGGTAATCAATGTAACTGTTGCAGTCAGCCTCTCGTTGCTGGCACAATGACCCCGACCCAAAGCAGATTGTGGAGGAAAGGGTTTATTTTGGTTTACAGACTTGAGGGGATGGACACTCCATGATGGCAGGGAAAACAATGGCATGAGCAGAGGCTGGACGTCAACTCCTGGCCAACATCAGATGGATGACAGCAGCAGGAGAGTGTGCCAAACACTGGCAAGGGGACGCTGGCCATATCACCCATAAGCTCGGGGATCAAGCATTCAGAACACACAAGTTGATGGGGGACATCTGAATCAAACCATGACATTATCTACCACCACACACAGTATCATGTAAATAAAGCCAGACTCACAATGGGGCCCCTGCATCTGGAGTTCATTTAAAGCAGTAGGAGGTCCATATTCACGCTTTCATTCTCTCTCTCTGTCTCTCAAATAAATACTTTGTTTGAGGTAGGGTCTCGCTCTAGTCCAGGCTGACATGGAATTCACTCTGTGGTCTCACGATGGAATTATTCTACCTTTATCACCTGATTACTGGGATTAAAGGCATGCAGCACCACGCCTGGCTAATTGAATTTTTTTTGTTTTTGTTTTTGTTTTTGTTTTTCGAGGTAGGGTCTCCCTCTAGCCCAGGCTGACCTGGAATTCACTCTGTAGTCTCAGGGTGGCCTCGAATTCACGGTGATCCTCCTACCTCTGCCTCCCTAGTGCTGGGATTAAAGACGTGTGCCACCACGCCCAGCTTGAATTTTTTTTTTTTAAAGAACGTTAATAAAGGTAGAACTTTCATAAAAGAAGAAAGGCAAAAAATAAAACGTATAGCTACGTGTCATCAATGTGCAAGAAGCATGGAGCAAATGCAGTGACCTGGTAGCATCTGAGGGAACCCCCACCCCTTTAATTATACCCACCAAGCAGGATGGGATGGCAGCAGGTCGTGGGAGTGGTTGCCTGTTTTAGGCCACCAGAGGTCACTCCATCTTCCTTCGTCACAGGTGCCAGAATCTGGAGTGTTCTAGGCCTGCTTCCTTTTTTTTTTGTCTTTTTGCTTCCTTCTAGGCCTGCTTTCTGCTATGTGGCTCTCACTGACAGACTGCGGTCTGCTGCTGAGATAGCTCCCCACCAGTCCTAGTGGGCTAGGGGAGGGCTCTCTTCTCTGCCAGATTGCAGGCTTCATTCAGTTCCCAGCTATTATGAACTACGTTGTAAACCGAGGCCAGCCACAGCCTCTCTGAATCTAACTCTCCTCATCTGTAAAATTAACCTGTGTTACCAGATAATTGTCAGGATTAACTAAAATAATATATCACAAATGCTGGCTGGGTATGGTGGTGTACACCTTTAATCCCAGAACTTGAGGAGCTGAGGTAGGAGGATCACCATGAGTTCAAGGCTACTCTACACTACTACATAGTGAATTCCAGGTCAGCCTGGACTAGAGAGAGACCCTACCTCGAAAAACAAAAACAAACAAAAAAAGAGCAGACATTTGTAAATTGTGAAAACTTGTTAGAACCAGAATGAGTCTATCTTTGGACTCTGAACCCTGACTGCCCATCTCCATTATCACATTTCTGGAATGATCTGGACCACCCATCCCCATTATGACTTTCTTGGAATGGCCTAAACCACCTGTCTGATTATCACTTTCCTAAAGTGGACGACGCCCTGAGGCGAGGTGGACTACCAAGCCACCAAAGAATAACAATGACCCTACATCACATAAGAACCCTAGTCTGTGCTGGGCGTGGTGGCGCACGCCTTTAATCCCAGCACTCAGGAGGCAGAGGTAGGAGGATCACCATGAGTTCAAGGCCACCCTGAGACTACAGAGTGAATTCCAGGTCAGCCTGGGCTAGAGTGAGACCCTACCTCGAAAAACAAAACAAAACAAAAAACAAAAAAGAATCCTAGTCTGAGGGGAGATGGCTTTTTGACCTTCCTGGTCAGAGCCCTTCTCAGGATTCGTGGGGAGTCTGCTGTTGAGCCAGGTCTTCCCTCTCGTTTTTTGTACTGCTTTTCCTAACAGAACTGACTATGGCAAGCACAGCAAGATGGTGAACAGTGAGAATTACCTTTCCCTTCGTTACAGGATTGTGTAGCCATTGGAACACAGGCTGTGGAGCCAGACAACGTAGAAATGAAGGTTAACATTAGATCCGGAGTCAAATTAGAGGCACTCCACTTAGGCAGGTCTGTGAGACCTTCCAGGGGGGATTGATTGAGGAAGGGAGACCTTCCCTCACAGCGGTTGACACTTATGGTGATGGACTATATATAAATA